>OU612041.1:9956568-10019068 GCA_914767945.1 Eilema depressum | reverse complement strand
TGGGTGAAGGTGGAACGAATAAGGAAGGCGAAGGACCGAAAGGTCATTATGGGGTGCAGGACGGTTGAAGATAGCCAGAGAATCAAGAGAAAGTTGGAGCAGAACGGAAACTTCATTGTCGAGAGCATTAAAAATCGGGACCCGCTTCTGGTGCTGAAGGGCGTGACGAAGGACCTCAGTGACGAGGAGATCCGTTGCGCCCTTTTGAACCAGAACGCGGGGATATTTGATGCTCCCGGCGATGACGAAAGCAGAATTACCTTCCGTTATAAGAAGAAAGCACGGGACCAAAATTGCCACCACGTGGTCATCAGCGTCGCGCCGGCGGCCTGGGCGAGGGCGACTGCGGCGGGTCGACTTTACATCGACCTCCAACGTGTGGTGGTGGCCGACCAGTCGCCCCTTGTCCAGTGCACCCGGTGCCTGGGCTATGGCCACGGCAAACGATTTTGTACTGCCGAGGAGCCGGCGGACCTCTGCTCCAACTGCGGACCGCTTCCTCACCCCAGGGATGAAGAGTGCCCGAGGGATGGCTTCCGCCCTACCTGTGTGAATTGCCACCGGGAGACAGGGGAGAAGGCCTACCACCATGCCTTCTTTGAAGACTGCCCGGTGCGAAAAAGGTGGGATGCAGTGGCCAGGGCATCGGTGGCCTACGTGTAGCGGTGCCCTGGAGACTGTGTTGAGACTGTGTTGGGAACATGTGCTTTTACCCTATGTTTACATGGGGTAAAGGCACATGTTTTTCATCCACCTTATGTTGTTATTTTCTGTTATTTTCTTTATTTGGCGATTGTGCCGGCCGCCCTGTCTTTTCCTTTACTTTTATTTTACATGTACTACCTTACTTTATTTTATTTTATTTTTATTGTTTTATTATTACTTGTACTCTGTTATTTTGACTGTGCTGGGAATATGTGCTTTTACCCTATGTAAACAGGCATGGGGTGGAGGCACATGTTCCCACCACCTTACTTAATTTTATTTTAATTAATTATAATCTAATTTTTATGTTTGTTCTATGTTTATTCTTGTATAATTTGCATTATTGTTTTTGTTTTTACCGTCAACTTATATCATACCGACATTTTGTTTACGTACGGTAATTTACATGTAACCAAACTTAAGAGTAACAATCCTCGTATAAACACAAACTTATACTGTACACAAAACTCTTTACATGAAACTAGGACATACACCTCACGATTAACACATGCACCACATCAAAATTAATTTCCTACACACCGGGTGTTCTGTATTTTGTACCAGACAAAATTACAAAATAAACCGGATACACAACTACACGTATAACACAAACCTACACAAATAACAACAAGGAACAAACCAAACAGGAATCATAGTGCAATTGCATAAAACATCCAACAAAAATTTCTCATTCTTTAAAGCAACACTAAAAATATAATTATTTGATGAATACCCCCAATTAATTACTTTCTCTATAAACCTTCTTTCTGTTATAATGAACTTCCAATGTTTTTATTCCCTATATATGTGTGTTTATACTATACATTATTATTCAATTAATTCTATCCTACGTTTAATACATTTGTGGAAATTTTCCTTATGAAAATAGAAACAATATGCATCTGTACCAAACCTTCATTCTATCTTACAAACTAGTAATCTATCAATCATCTCAAACATATATTTACATATATATATATACTACTTATATACATACATTTTAAAAAACTTTATACTATTACAAAACATATTATATGTGCAATATATATACTTAATATTTATCTTTATAACATATTAATATAACATACCTATACACTTCTCAATTCTAAAACATAAAATGCTTTCTTATAACTTCTAATGTACAATATATACAAGTACTTGTGGATATTCGATTGCTTAAAATAGTTTTAAGATAATTGAAACTGCGTATTGGTGTATTGTACATTTGGTAAAACAATTAGCAACTATCTATTTAATTAATTATTTACTAACTATTTATTAATTATTTCATTACTTGCTTATTATCTATTTATTATTTATTTCCTTACCCTATTTTCTAATACTGTCACTGATTTAAACATGTAACAAGGACCCCGCAACATTTATGCAGCGGGGGAATTCCTGAGGAGTCTCATTGGTATGCAGTACCGTTGGGTGCTGTATACTGGTGGGACTTTTTCTAAAAAAAAAAAAAAAAAAAAAAAAAAAAAAAACCTAACCTAACCTAACCTAACCTAACCTAACCTAACCTAACCTAACCTAACCTAACCTAACCTAACCTAACCTAACCTAACCTAACCTAACCTGGGGTGCGACGAAGGGTAACCTCCACGTTGGCTGCTCCGTGTCTTTCCTGCGGAGTGGCTGGTGCATCCTGGACGGCGGCTAACGCCCTCTGTTAGCCGTTGACTAATAGCCCGACAAGCCCTTTTCAGGGCTAGCTGACCCCATTGCACGAGGGGGTCGTGGTATGGCGGGCCTGCTAGGCCCGCGTGGAGGAGCCGCGAGGCGTCCTCCAGGCCCTTTTCAGGGCCACCAAAACAGCCCTTTTCAGGGCTAGCTGGAGGGAGCCGCGAGGTATCCTCCAGGCCCTTTTCAGGGCCACCAAAACAGCCCTTTTCAGGGCTAGCTGACCCATGTGGGGGTCGTGGTATGGCGGACCTGCAAGGTCCGCGTGGACGGAGCCGCGAGGCGTCCTCCAGGCCCTTTTCAGGGCCACCACAACAGCCCTTTTCAGGGCTAGTTGACCCATGAGGGGGTCGGTGTATGGCGGACCTTCAAGGTCCGCGTGGCGGGATCCAAGAGGATCAAGTGACGGGTCGGCCCACTGCTCGCGCGGGGGTTGACGGGCACTCGTGCCACCGTCGGTGTTGGGGGGGTTGGCTGCCCTCCCGCGTCGCGTAGCCTCCGGGGGATCGACAACGACCTGAGTGTTAGCCACACTCGGGAATGCCGTGAACCTGGAGAACGTGGGGCTTGCCTTAATTGGCCGGCCCGCGACAAGGAAAAGTCTTTAAAACCCGACAGTGAAGTCGTTTAAAACCTGTGGATACCTGGGGACCTCCACAGTAAGTACCCCGCTCACCGGAATGAGCGTCACCCGGTGAGTGTATTCTAATCGTCTCTACTCGTGGGATTTGATATGGAACTTTCATTACAAAACCAAGACGTTGAGAAGGAGAAAGAGGAGATGGAGATTGAGACGGGGGCCGAAAGGTCTCGTGGCTCTCTCGAGGCGGTGGTGGTGCTGGAGCGTCTCGACGCTCCGAGCACGAGTCCGGGAGGCTCGCGTTCGTCTTCCCCAGGAATGGGGAAGCTCTGGCGCAAGCGCGTCCCGGAGGAGGAGGTAGCGGAGGCTTCGAAGAAGCCCCGTGGTCGCCCGCCCAGCACGGGCGAATACGTCGGCCTGGCGAAAGCCAAGGCCGAGTTGAACGCGGCCAAGGAGCGGGAGCTGGAGCTCCGCGCGGAGGCAGAGCTCGCTGAAGAGCTGCGAAAAAAGAGGACCCTCTTTTTAAGAGAGACCCCTAGCCCGCAGCCCCAGTCTAGCCTGCCAGGAGTGGCAAGTGCAAGCGCAGCATCGGCCAGCACCGAAGATCTGACGGGTGCGATCGAGGCGGCGGTGGCGACAGTTCACATGGTCGCCACCAAGAGCCAAAATCTTAAGGGCCAATACATCAAGGCCCTTAAGGAAGCGTGTGCGGCGATTCTTAACAACGTGCAGGTGCTCCGCTCCCATTCGGAGAGCGAGGAAGTCGCCCACCTGCAAAAGGAGCTGGCTGCTGTCCGCGCTGAAATGCGGGCCTGGAAGCAGCAGGCCGAAGCCGCTCCCCCCCAGATGAGCCGTGACGAGATCGGCTTTATGATCGACGCACGGCTCGCGGGGATCACGGATCGGCTGCTGCCAGAGGCCCGCATCCGTCCGCCTCTCCAGGCGGACGCGCGAAACGCGGCTCGGGCAGCTCGGGAACCTGAGCCACAACCGGAGGAGCTCACGTTGGAGCTCCCGGCTCTTCCGCCCTCACCCACCCAAGCGCCAGACGGGCAAATGGGAACGGTGAGTAAGCCGAAGAAAAAGAAGCCTCAAAAGAAGACGGCCGCCGCCAAAGAGGCGGAAGCTGCCCGCCAAGCCCGGGCAACTCCATCGGCTGCCCCGGTGGCCCCTACCACGGCCCCTACCACGTGGAGTACAGTGGCGGCACGGCCGAAGGCTCCGAAGCCGGCTCCAGCCCGGGCAGCGGCCTCCTCGGCCACAGCCACGCCAGCACAACCGGCCGCCAAGAAGGCGAGAAAACGTGGTGCCCGCAAGGCCCGCAAACTGCGCGCCCCGCAAACTGCGGCTATTACACTCACGCTGCAGCCGGGCGCGCAGGAGCAGGGCATTACATATCATGATGTCATCTCCAAGGCTGAAGGGGCCATCGACCTGAAGGCCTTGGGGATCAACGGCCTGAAAAGCATCCGCCCTGCGGCTACCGGGGGTCGCATTCTTGAGGTGGCAGGGGAGGATAGGGCCAAGAAGGCGGACCTCCTCGCTGCCAAGCTTCAGGAAGTATTTCCAGAGGTCCGGGTCGCCAGGCCGGAGAGGTGCGTGGAGCTACGCATCTCTGGCCTGAGTGACTCGGCCACAAAGGAGAAGGTGGCGGCAGCGCTGGCTTCGGAGGGGGGCTGTTCTCCCGAGGTCATAAAGGTGGGCGACATACAGCGCCCACCTGGCCGGCAGGGCACCGCCTGGCTAAAGTGCCCGATTGAGGCCGCCAAGCAGCTAACAGATGGCCGACGCATCGTTGTCGGGTGGTCAGAGGTTAGGCTGACCACCCTGGAGCCGAGGCCGGCGCGGTGCTTCCGCTGCCTGGAGCCGGGGCATGTGGGGGCAAAGTGCACTGCGGGAGTCGACCGCAGTGCGCTGTGCTTCAGATGCGGGCAGGCGGGCCACAAGTCGGCCACCTGCTCCGCGGAGCCGAGGTGCCCCGTGTGCGCGGCGGCGGGAGCAGCGTCCGGCCATAAGCTTGGCGCGGGCGAATGCAAGGCGGCCTCCAGAAAGAGGCCCGCCACACGTAAAGGCGGTGCGGCGGGTGGGGCAGGACCCAAGCCAACCCCAACCCAGCCGCAACCAGAGGAGGCGATGGACACCGCCCAACAATAATGGCCCATACCATCTCCGTACTGCAGGCCAACGTGAACCACTGCGTCACGGCACAGGACCTTCTGGCCCAAACCATGGCGCAGTGGCAAGCGACACTGGCAGTAGTCGCCGAGCCGTATTACGTTCGCAACGCCCCGAACTGGGCCAGCAGCGTTGACGGCTTGGTGGCTATCGTCGCCCAGCGAGCCGCCCCACCCTTCGGCGTCGTGCGAAGGGGTCCGGGGTTTGTGCTCGTCACGCTGGGCGGCGCTGCAGTGATTGGGGTGTACTGCCCCCCCAGCAGAAGCCTCGCCGAGTTCGAGCGACTGCTCAGCGAGGTCGAGGCTCTGCTGGCTGAAGTGCACCCCACCCCGGTGGTCGTGGCCGGGGATTTCAACGCTCACTCTCGGGCGTGGGGATCTCCGGCGACCGATGCCCGGGGGGAGATGGTCATGCGGTGGGCGGTGTCCCAAGACTTGGTGCTGCTCAACCAAGGGGCGGTCCACACTCTAGTGCGACCCCAGGGCAGGTCAATTGTCGACTTGTCGTTTGCCAGTTCTGCCCTGGCTGGTCGCGTTGAGAACTGGCGGGTCGTCGTGGGGGTGGAGACGGCGTCGGATCACCGGTACATCCGGTTCGACGTCGTTCCCGCCGCCCCGGCGGCTCGCGTGGAGTACGACCGCCCCTTGAGGGATGAGGGTCCGCGGTGGCGAGTGGGAACTCTGGATCGGGAGCTGGCCAAAGAGGCGGCTATCGTCGAGCGATGGGCCGCTGTGGATAGCGGCCCGGACGTGGACGCGAGGTGCGAGCGGCTCGCTGGAGCGCTAACTCGCGTCTGCGACGTGGCGATGCAGAGGGCGAGGCCTATCCCGCCCCGGAAGCAGGTGTACTGGTGGCGTCCCCACCTTGCCGGGCTGCGTACAGCGAGTTACGCGGCCCAGAGGCAGTACACCCGCAGCCGGAGGCGGGCCGTCAGAAACCTTGCCCGCGAGGAAGAATTGCACGCCGCGTACAGGGCCGCCCGTGAGGCCCTGAGCTCGGCGATCAAAGCCGCCAAGGACGAGGCCTGGAAGGAGTGGCTCGAGAGCCTGGACCGAGACCCGTGGGGGCGCCCGTACAAGACCGTGAGTGGGAAACTCCGGCCTTGGGCGCCCCCCCTCACCAGAACTCTCGAGCCGAGTCTCCTGGGCCGAGTGGTCAGCTCCCTCTTCCCTGCGAGGGGAGAGTGGGTCCCACCGCGGATGACAGCGGCAGCACCGAGTCGCGTGCCGGCTGACGGAGAGGCGATACCTCCCGTGTCCGAGGCCGAGTTAGGGGTCGCTATCCTGGCACTCAAGTCCAGGAATCGCGCCCCGGGCCCGGACGGCATCCCAGGGAAGGTGATTGCCACCGTCATGCCGGCACTGGAGGAGGAGACGCTGTCCCTCATGTCGGAGTGCTTGGCGTCGGGGAGAGTCCCGCGACAGTGGAAGACCGGCAAGCTCGTGCTGCTCCGAAAGCACGGGCGCCCAGCCGAGGAGCCGTCGGCCTACCGCCCCATCGTTTTGCTCGACGAGATGTGCAAGCTCTTTGAGCGGGTGCTCGCTGCGCGTCTCGTCGGACATCTAGAGGGGGCGGGGCCCAATCTGAGTGACGGCCAGTACGGCTTCCGTCGCGGGAGGTCGACCATTGACGCCATTTCCCGGCTGCGGGACAGCGTCGACGAGGCGGTCTCCGGGGGTGAGGTGTTGTTGGCTGTATCACTGGATATAGCCAACGCTTTCAACACCCTCCCCTGGGAGACTATTGCTGAGGCGCTGAGGTACCACAACGTGCCGTGGTACCTCAGGCGCGTCCTGGCGGACTACTTCGTGGACCGGGTCATCATCTACCCGGCCCGAGACGAGGTGGTCCGCCGAAATATGGCGTGTGGCGTTCCACAGGGGTCGGTCCTAGGGCCGCTCCTGTGGAACATTGGTTTTGATTGGGTCCTGCGCGGTGCTAATCTTCGGGGGGTCGGCGTACTCTGTTACGCCGACGATACCCTGGTAACCGCGCGGGGCCCCACGTTCCGTGACGCCACCGTTCTGGCTACGGCAGGCGTCGCTCATGTCGTGCGCCGCATCGGGGCGCTAGGGCTAAAGGTGGCCCTCGAAAAGTCCGGGGCCCTGTACTTCCATGGGCCTCGGCAGACGCCGCCTCGAGATCGGGCGATTGTGGTGGGCGGCACCTCCATCGCTGTCGGGACGAGCCTGAAATATCTCGGGCTCATTCTCGACAGTCGGTGGCGGTTCGCGGAGCATTTCCGGCAGCTTGAACCCAAGCTGGAGGCGTATTCCGGAATGCTCTCGCGGTTGCTGCCCAACACCGGGGGACCGGGGTCTGTCTGCCGCCGTCTCTACGACGGGGTGGTGCGCTCCAAGGCGCTCTATGGAGCGCCCATATGGGCGGAGGCCCTCTGCGCAGAAAATCTAAAGGTGCTGCGACGTTCGCAGCGTACCATTGCGCGGAGGGCTGCACGGGCGTACCACACCGTCTCTCGTGAGGCGGCGTGTCTGATTGCAGGCAGTGTCCCCTGGGATCTCGAGGCTGGCGTCCTGAAGAGGGTCTATACCGAGGGCGCCCTGATGCGGCGCAATAGTGGAGGTCGTCCGCCTCCGGAGGACATCGATCGCTGGAGACAGGCGGCTCGCGACGATCTCTTCCGGAGGTGGTCAGAAAGACTAAGTCTATCCAGGAGCTCAACGCTGCTCGTGGGGGCCGTTCGGCCCGTCCTGCGCGAGTTTGTGGAGAGGGGTCATGGGGCTCCAACGTTCCACCTCACCCAACTTCTCACGGGTCATGGCCCTTTCGCCAAGTACCTGTGGGAGTTGGTGGGTGTGGAATCGGAGCCCCGATGCCGCAGCTGCACCAGCGGCGACCCCGACACGGCCCAACATACACTGGCCGTGTGTGAGGCGTGGGACGGGCCCAGGACGGCCCTCACCAGCACCATTGGTGCGGACCTCTCGCTGCCGGCCGTAATTAGAGCTATGGTCGGCAGCGAACAGTGTTGGGCCGCCGTCGCCTCGTTTGCTAGCGAGGTGATGGCGGCCAAGAGAGAGGCTCTGCGGGTGCGGGAGCAAGCTGGGCTTACTCTCCCGCCCCGCAGGCCCCCGGCGAGGGGACGCCGGCGAGCGCTATTCGCCCGCGTCCCCGATTGAGAGAGGCCACGGGCGGTGGGTCGGGGGACCCGCCGCCCCATGCTAATGTGGCGGAATGCGCCCCTGTGTGTTCCGGGGGTGCATTCTTGGAGGAGGACGGGCCCCACCATATTGATGGTGGGGCCCCGACGAGTCGGGCTCGCTAAATAGGGCGTCCCCAGCCGAGTCGCGGTGAGCAGACTATCCCGCGGCTCGGAGTGGGCGACGGAGGAACACCGTGGTGGTTTAGTGGGTAGTCTGGCCTCCCTTCGAGGTCAGGAGTCCCACACGAAGCGAACCCCCTGCCCCCGCGGGGGGGGAGCGAAGTGCGTAAATGCATTCCCCACGTTAAAAAAAAAAAAAAAAAAAAAAAAAAACCTAACCTAACCTAACCTAACCTAACCTAACCTAACCTAACCTAACCTAACCAAACCTAACCTAACCTAACCTAACCTAACCTAACCTAACCTAACCTAACCTAACCTAACCTAACCTAACCTAACCTAACCTAACCTAACCTAACCTAACCTAACCTAACCTAACCTAACCTAACCTAACCAGGGGTGCGACGAAGGGTAACCTCCACGTTGGCTGCTCCGTGTCTTTCCTGCGGAGTGGCTGGTGCATCCTGGACGGCGGCTAACGCCCTCTGTTAGCCGTTGACTAATAGCCCGACAAGCCCTTTTCAGGGCTAGCTGACCCCATTGCACGAGGGGGTCGTGGTATGGCGGGCCTGCTAGGCCCGCGTGGAGGAGCCACGAGGCGTCCTCCAGGCCCTTTTCAGGGCCACCAAAACAGCCCTTTTCAGGGCTAGCTGGAGGGAGCCGCGAGGTATCCTCCAGGCCCTTTTCAGGGCCACCAAAACAGCCCTTTTCAGGGCTAGCTGACCCATGTGGGGGTCGTGGTATGGCGGACCTGCAAGGTCCGCGTGGCAGGTCCGCGTGGAGGGAGCCGCGAGGCGTCCTCCAGGCCCTTTTCAGGGCCACCACAACAGCCCTTTTCAGGGCTAGTTGACCCATGAGGGGGTCGGTGTATGGCGGACCTTCAAGGTCCGCGTGGCGGGATCCGAGAGGATCAAGTGACGGGTCGGCCCACTGCTCGCGCGGGGGTTGACGGGCACTCGTGCCACCGTCGGTGTTGGGGGGGTTGGCTGCCCTCCCGCGTCGCGTAGCCTCCGGGGGATCGACAACGACCTGAGTGTTAGCCACACTCGGGAATGCCGTGAACCTGGAGAACGTGGGGCTTGCCTTAATTGGCCGGCCCGCGACAAGGAAAAGTCTTTAAAACCCGACAGTGAAGTCGTTTAAAACCTGTGGATACTTGGGGACCTCCACAGTAAGTACCCCGCTCACCGGAATGAGCGTCACCCGGTGAGTGTAGTATATATCGTCTCTTCTCGTGGGATAAGTCTATGGAAACTAATAACTTAAACCTAAATGTGGCGGAGAAGGAGAAGGAGATGGAGGTAGAGACGGAGGCCGCAAGGTCTCTTGGCTCCCTCGGAGAAGCAGTTGTGGTGCTGGAGCGTCTCGACGCTCCGAGCACGAGTCCGGGAGGCTCGCGTTCGTCTTCCCCAGGAATGGGGAAGCTCTGGCGCAAGCGCGTCCCGGAGGAGGAGGTAGCGGAGGCTTCGAAGAAGCCCCGTGGTCGCCCGCCCAGCACGGGCGAATACGTCGGCCTGGCGAAAGCCAAGGCCGAGTTGAACGCGGCCAAGGAGCGGGAGCTGGAGCTCCGCGCGGAGGCAGAGCTCGCTGAAGAGCTGCGAAAAAAGAGGACTCTCTTTTTAAGAGAGACCCCTAGCCCGCAGCCCCAGCCTGGCTTGCCAGGTTCATCCGCAGCATCTCAGCCCGTCAGCGCAGACCAGTTGACGGGCGCGATCGAGGCGGCGGTGGCGACGGTAACCATGGTCGCCACTAAAAGCCAAAACCTTAAGGGCCAGTACGTCAAGGCCCTTAAGGAAGCATGTACGGCGATCATGCAGAACGTGCAAGTGCTCCGATCGCACACGGAAAGCGAGGAAGTCGCCAACCTGCAGAGAGAGCTGGCTGCTGTCCGTGCGGAAATGCGGGCCTGGAAGCAGCAGGCCGAATCCGCTCCCCCCCAGATGAGCCGTGATGAGATCGGCTTTATGATCGACGCACGGCTCGCGGGGATCACGGATCGGCTGCTGCCAGAGGCCCGCATCCGTCCGCCTCTGCAGGCAGACGCTCGGAACGCAGCTCGAGCAGCCAGGAAACCCGCACCGCAGTCGGAGGAGCTCTCGTTGGACCTCCCGCAGCCACAAGAGCCCATTAGTGAGCTCCCGGCTCTTCCGCCCTCGCCTACCCAAATGCCAGACGGGCAATCGGGGACGGCGAGCAAGCAAAAGAAGCCGAGTCAAGCCAAGCCCAAGAAGAAGTCAGCCGCTGCCAAGGAGGCGGAAGCTGCCCGCCAATCCCGGGCAACTCCATCGGCTGCCCCGGCGGCACCTACAACAGCCCCTACCACGTGGAGTACGGTGGCGGCACGGCCGAAGGCAGCAAAGCCGGCTCCAACCCGGGCAGTGACAGCGGCAGCTCCAGTCGCTGCCACCCCAGCGGCTGCAAAGAAAAGGAAGCGTGGCGCTCGTAAGCCCCGCAAACTGCGCGCCCCGCAAACTGCGGCTATTACACTTACGCTGCAGCCGGGCGCGCAGGAGCAGGGCATCAGCTATACTGACGTCATCTCCAAGGCCGAAGAGAAAATCGACCTGAAGGCCCTAGGAATTCATGGCCTCCGGAGGATCCGCCATGCGGCTACCGGGGGCAGGATACTGGAAATAGCAGGCGACGACAGAGTCGAAAAGGCAGACCGCCTCGCCGCCAAGCTAGCGGAGGTGCTGGGGGAGGTCCGGGTCGCAAGGCCAGAGAGGTGCGTAGAGTTACGCATCTCTGGCCTTAGTGACTCGGCCACCAAAGAGAAGGTGGCGACGACATTAGCGGCTGAGGGGGGCTGCCCCTCTAACGCTATCAAGGTGGGCGACATACAGCGCCCACCTGGCCGGCAGGGCACTGCTTGGCTAAAGTGCCCTATTGAGGCGGCCAGAAAATTAATGGACGGTCGCCGCATCGTTGTCGGGTGGGCAGAAGTAAGACTGACCACCCTGGAGCCGAGGCCGGCGCGTTGCTTCCGGTGCCTGGAGCCGGGGCATGTGGGGGCAAAGTGCACTGCGGGAGTCGACCGCAGTGCGCTGTGCTTCAGATGCGGGCAGGCGGGCCACAAGTCGGCCACCTGCTCCGCGGAGCCAAGGTGCCCCGTGTGCGCGGCGGCGGGAGCAGCGTCCGGCCACAAGCTCGGCGCGGGCGACTGCAAGGCGGCCTCCAGAAAGAGGCCCGCCTCACGTAAAGGCGGTGCGGCGGGTGGGGCAGGACCCAAGCCAACCCCCACCCAGCCGCAACCAGAGGAGGCGATGGACACCGCCCAACAATAATGGCCCAAACCATCTCCGTACTGCAGGCCAACGTGAACCACTGCGTCACGGCACAGGACCTTCTGGCCCAAACCATGGCGCAGTGGCAAGCGACATTGGCAGTAGTCGCCGAGCCGTATTACGTTCGCAACGCCCCGAACTGGGCCAGCAGCGTTGACGGCTTGGTGGCTATCGTCGCCCAGCGAGCCGCCCCACCCTTCGGCGTCGTGCGAAGAGGTCAGGGGTTTGTGCTCGTCACGCTGGGCGGCGCTGCAGTGATTGGGGTGTACTGCCCCCCCAGCAGAAGCCTCGCCGAGTTCGAGCGTCTGCTCAACGAGGTCGGGGCTCTGCTGGCGGAAGTGCACCCCACCCCGGCGGTGGTGGCCGGGGATTTCAACGCTCACTCAAGGGCGTGGGGATCTCCGGCGACCGATGCCCGGGGGGAGATGGTCATGCGGTGGGCGGTGTCCCAAGACTTGGTGCTGCTCAACCAAGGGGCGGTCCACACTCTAGTGCGACCCCAGGGCAGGTCAATTGTCGACTTGTCATTTGCCGGTTCTGCCCTGGCTCGTCGTGTCGAGAACTGGCGGGTCGTCGTGGGGGTGGAGACGGCGTCGGATCACCGGTACATCCGGTTCGACGTCGTTCCCGCCGCCCCGGCGGCTCGCGTGGAGTACGACCGCCCCTTGAGGGATGAGGGTCCGCGGTGGCGAGTGGGAACCCTGGATCGGGAGCTGGCCAAAGAGGCGGCTATCGTCGAGCGATGGGCCGCTGTGGATAGCGGCCCGGACGTGGACGCGAGGTGCGAGCGGCTCGCTGGAGCGCTGACTCGCGTCTGCGACGCGGCGATGCAGAGGGCGAGGCCTATCCCGCCCCGGAAGCAGGTGTACTGGTGGCGTCCCCACCTTGCCGGGCTGCGTACAGCGAGTTACGCGGCCCAGAGGCAGTACACCCGTAGCCGGAGGCGGGCCGTCAGAGACCTTGCCCGCGAGGAGGAACTGCACGCCGCGTACAGGGCCGCCCGTGAGGCCCTGAGCTCGGCGATCAAAGCCGCCAAAGACGAGGCCTGGAAGGAGTGGCTCGGGAGCCTGGACCGAGACCCGTGGGGGCGCCCATACAAGACTGTGAGTGGGAAACTCCGGCCTTGGGCGCCTCCCCTCACCAGAACTCTCGAGCCGAGTCTTCTGGGCCGAGTGGTCAGCTCCCTCTTCCCTGCGAGGGGAGAGTGGGTCCCACCGCGGATGACGGCAGCACCAAGCCGTGTGCCGGCTGACGGAGAGGCAATACCTCCCGTGTCCGAGGCCGAGTTAGGGGTCGCTATCCTGGCTCTCAAGTCCAGGAATCGCGCCCCGGGCCCGGACGGCATCCCTGGGAAGGTGATTGCCACCGTCATGCCGGCACTGGAGGAGGAGACGCTGTCCCTCATGTCGGAGTGCTTGGCGTCGGGGAGAGTCCCGCGACAATGGAAGACCGGCAAGCTCGTGCTACTCAAAAAGCACGGGCGCCCAGTCGAGGAGCCGTCGGCCTACCGCCCCATCGTCTTGCTCGACGAGATGTGCAAGCTTTTTGAGCGGGTGCTCGCTGCACGTCTCGTCGGACATCTAGAGGGGGCGGGGCCCAATCTCAGTGACGGCCAGTACGGCTTCCGTCGCGGGAGGTCGACCATCGACGCCATTTCCCGGCTGAGGGACAGCGTCGACGAGGCGGTCTCCGGGGGTGAGGTGTTGTTGGCTGTATCGTTGGATATAGCCAACGCCTTCAACACCCTCCCCTGGGAGACCATCGCGGAGGCGCTGAGGTACCACAATGTCCCGTGGTACCTCAGGCGCGTACTGGCGGACTACTTCGTGGACCGGGTCATCATTTACCCGGCCCGAGACGAGGTAGTCCGCCGAAACATGGAGTGTGGCGTTCCACAGGGGTCGGTCCTTGGGCCGCTCCTGTGGAACATTGGATTTGATTGGGTCCTGCGCGGTGCTAATCTTCGGGGGGTCGGCGTACTTTGTTACGCCGACGATACCCTAGTCACCGCGCGGGGCCCCACGTTTCGCGACGCCGCCGTCATCGCTACGGCGGGCGTCGCTCATATCGTGCGCCGCATCGGGGCGCTAGGGCTGAAGGTGGCCCTAGAAAAGTCCGGGGCCCTGTTCTTCCATGGGCCTCGGCAGACGCCGCCTCGAGATCGGACGATTGTGGTGGGTGGCACCTCCATCGCTGTCGGGACGAGCCTGAAATACCTCGGGCTCATTCTCGACAGTCGGTGGCGGTTCGCGGAGCATTTCCGGCAGCTTGAACCCAAGCTGGAGGCGTATTCCGGAATGCTCTCGCGGTTGCTGCCCAACACCGGGGGACCGGGGTCTGTCTGCCGCCGTCTCTACGACGGGGTGGTGCGCTCCAAGGCGCTCTACGGAGCGCCCATATGGGCGGAGGCCCTCTGCGCGGAAAATCTGAAGATACTGCGGCGCTCGCAGCGTACCATCGCGCAGAGGGCTGCACGGGCGTACCACACCGTCTCTCGTGAGGCGGCGTGCCTGATTGCAGGTAGTGTCCCCTGGGATCTCGAGGCTGGCGTCCTGAAGAAGGTTTACACCGAGGGTGCCCTGATGCGGCGCAATAGTGGAGGTCGTCCGCCTCCGGAGGAGATCGATCGCTGGAGACAGGCGGCTCGCGACGATCTCTTCCGGAGGTGGTCGGAAAGATTGAGTCTTAGCAGGAGCTCAACGCTGCTCGTGGGGGCCGTTCGGCCCGTCCTGCGCGAATTTGTGGAGAGGGGTCATGGGGCTCCAACGTTCCACCTCACCCAACTCCTCACGGGTCATGGCCCTTTCGCCAAGTACCTGTGGGAGTTGGTGGGGGTGGAATCGGAGCCCCGGTGCCGCAGCTGCACCAGCGGCGACCCCGACACGGCCCAACACACTTTGGCCGTGTGTGAGGCGTGGGACGGACCAAGGACGGCCCTCACCAGCACCATTGGTGCAGACCTCTCGCTGCCGGCCGTAATTCGTGCTATGGTCGGCAGCGAACAGTGTTGGGCCGCCGTCGCCTCGTTCGCTAGCGAGGTGATGGCGGCCAAGAGAGAGGCCCTGCGGGTGCGGGAGCAAGCTGGGCTTACTCTCCCGCCCCGCAGGCCCCCGGCGAGGGGACGCCGGCGAGCGCTATTCGCCCGCGTCCCCGATTGAGAGAGGCCACGGGCGGTGGGTCGGGGGACCCGCCGCCCCATGCTAATGTGGCGGAATGCGCCCCTGTGTGTTCCGGGGGTGCATTCATAGAGGAGGACGGGCCCCACCATATTGATGGTGGGGCCCCGACGAGTCGGGCCCTTTTAGATAAGGGCGTCCCCAGCCGAGTCGCGGTGAGCAAACTATCCCGCGGCTCGGAGTGGGCGACGGAGGAACACCGTGGTGGTTTAGTGGGTAGTCTGGCCTCCCTTCGAGGTCAGGAGTCCCACACGAAGCGAACCCCCTGCCCCCGCGGGGGGGGAGCGAAGTGCGTAAATGCATTCCCCACGTTAAAAAAAAAAAAAAAAAAAAAAAAAAAAAAAAAAAAAAAAAAACCTAACCTAACCAGTCTTGTTCGAGCCGCCGCGCAGTGCAGACGTGTCCACTGAGCGCTCCCGAAATTTTTCTTGTCGTGACCTAGTCGGGACCTTGTCGGGACCTTGTCGGGCCCTTGTCGCGACCTACTGTGAACTAACTATTTTTGTGAAATATCCTACATCATCTGAAAATCATCTCAAGTAACGAGCGCGACTGCGGGATTCGTCGGCCAGCACACCAGAGCAACTCTTGAAGACTTGAAGCTGAAGACTTGAAGCCGAAACAACATTTTGAGGTTGGTCCAGTCTATTATACACCTGTGATAGGCCACTGAACTCTACCCGGCACAGGACCACCGCTGTGTGTGCACGTACAAATTATATCGAAGTACCGACATCTTATTTTGTATGAAAATTTTTATAACACTATTGACACATTGACACGTACACCGCCCAGCCCAGGCGATACGCCGAACAAGGCAATATTACACTGAATTGCTGCGTGATCGAGTGGGAAAATAAGGAGCACCTACCTTAAGTCTTTGAACACCTACCAGCGCTCTCCAGTGCGTGCCGCTGCGTGCCGAGTGCCTGCCTTCGCCACATTACACCTTCGGCAGACTTCGGACACACCAACCCGCCGAGTGGCGAATACGCAGTGAGCTCGCCGCCGAGGGGCGTCTGGGGACGCCGACTTTTCTTCGTAACATCCACTCAGGCCGTGCAGCGTATTCATCCTTTGTGTTGGGCATGCTCTGTGACTGTAAAATATTATGTACATGATACATAACCTATTATAATTTTGACATTGACCGTTTAACTTTTTATACAGCCTGACTACAAATATTCACTAAGAGACATACAATTATATTATTGTAATTTTAAACTTTAGATTTTAACTTTGACTCATAGTAATTTTAATTTTATTATTTTTATATACCGACTTTTTAATTTTGACCTACTTTTAGCTGATAAGCTTGAAATCCAAGCGTAATTGTACTTTATTTCAATTTACTAATATTTTTTTTTTACACTATTTGTCTGTGCTGTTGTTTACAATTTACATTTTTATATACTTTTTACATTTTACCTTACATTTTAAACTAAACTTAACTGCGCGGCCTTGCCCAACATTTTCTGTGTGTCTACCTGCTCTGCAATGAATTTCGCTGGCCACTCACCGCTCCCAGATAAGGAGCGAACCTTCGTGGTGGATAGTGGCCAGGAAAGGGAAAAACAAAAAAAGCAACAAGACGACCTATTCTTGAAGGCCTTGAAAAATACAAAGAAGAAGGCCAGGAGGTCTCTGGATCAGGTTCACAGCCAGCCTGTGTCTGGGGAACCAGCAGCGCCGCCCCCGTGCCCCTCACCGTCTACAGAGGCAGCAGCGGCACCTGATGGTCCCGCAGCGCCTGTGGAGGGTAGGGTACGGGAGGCAAGGTTGTGTAACAACCGCGCCAAGATGGCTCTGAACAGTGCCAGAAACCTCAAGACCGAGATTCGACTAACCGTTCTCAAGGAAATAGAGCGCCTATTTCAACTGGTAAAAGAGGCAGAGACAGGAGTTATATCAAGTGTACACGAGACCACCGAAGAGAGAGCTGAGAAACCGCGTGGCGGAGACTGGGAGGAGATGCAAAATCGAATACTGGACAGCATCGCCACAGCCACCCACCAGATTTTATCGGATAGCGAAGAAAGATGGTCGAAGCAATACGCATACGTGGAGAAGTGTGAAGAATCATACACAAAGGCGACAATAAACACCGAGGAAATGAAGAGGGTAGCCATTAAAACGCTCGATCTTATCGAAAATGGCAAACCGGAGGTAAAAACCCTCTACTCCTTGGCCGTCTCCTCGAAGGATGAAACGGAGACCGCCGATGCCGTGATGGGAGGCATCAGGGATAGGCTCGACGCTATCTCGGAGGGGTGGGTGAAAGTGGAGAGACTGAGGAAGGCAAAGAACAGAAGGATTATAATGGGATGCAGGACGGAGGCGGAAAGGGAGAGGATCAAGGAAATGTTGGAGGGGGACGGGGTTCTCGTCGCCGAAGATATTAAAAACAAGGACCCGCTTCTGGTTCTGAAGGGCGTGGTGAAAGAACATAGTGACGAGGAGATTCGTCGCGCCCTTTGGAACCAGAACGCGGGGATATTTGGTGCTCCCGGCGACGAGGATAGCCGCATTACCGTACGCTATAAGAAGAAAGCGCGTGACCCAAATTGCCACCACGTTATCATCAGCGTCGCGCCGGCGGCGTGGGCAAGGGCGACTGAGGCGGGACGCCTATATATAGACCTTCAGCGCGTCGTGGTAGAGGATCAGTCGCCCCTTGTCCAATGCACCCGGTGCCTGGGCTATGGGCACAGTAAGCGTTTCTGTACCAACGAAGAAACTGAGGATCTATGCTCCAACTGCGGACCGGACCCCCACCCCAGGGGCGAGGAATGCCCGCGGGTTGGATACCGCCCCACCTGCATCAATTGCCATCGGGAGACGGGCGAGAAAGAGTACCACCATGCATTCTTTGAGGGCTGCCCAGTCAGAAAAAAGTGGGACGCAGTGGCCAGGGCATCGGTGGCATACTGTTAGCGGTGCCCTGGAGACTGTGCCGGAAACATGTGCTTTTACCCTTTGTTTACATGGGGTAAAGGCACATGTTTTCATCCACATTACGTATGTTGCTACGGATAACTATGCATCTATTAATATGTAATGTATTACTGGGGCATACAGGATAGAATCCGAACTAGCAACGAAGGGGCGAGCGTACTAGCATAGTGTGTGTGTACAGAAACTCCGCCGAAACAAAAACAACCGTCACCAAAATTCAAACTACCTATACTAAACACAAGCATACACTGCACACTAACCACTATACAATGAAATCAGGACATACACCTCACGATCAACACATACATCACACCAAAATTAATCTTCTACACGCCGGGCATTCTACATTTTATATCAGATAAGATTGTATAATAAACCGGCAACATAATTACACGTACTACACAAACCTACACAAAAATAACCAACTAGAACCAACTAACAGAAACCCAATTAAGAACAAAACACCCGACTAATAACATTTAAACATTCCTTTTAAAATAAACATAAAAAGCAAAATTAATCGTAAATACCCCCAATAAAATCACTTTCATATAATTTTCTAATTTGTCAATCCCCACACATAATCATACAATAATTACTATTATACAATTTATCCTATACTATATTACTTTATTTACATACTAACTTCCAATCTATTTACTCCCTTACATATCTATACAAAAATTATTATTATACAATTTATTCTATCTTATATTATCCCATCTTACATATACTAATTACAACACTTAGAAATAATTTTCATTGGAAAATTACACAAAGTGTACTCATAACAAAAACTTCTTACCTACCCATTCAACTTTATTTTATTTAAAATTTTCTTATCTAATTATGTTTTATTTAATTTTATTTTACTTTATTTAAATCATTCAATATATTCACTATACAAAACTATTTATATATACAACGATACTTATGCAAGTTTCCATTGTACAAATTGAATTTGTAATAATTGAGACTGCAATTCTGTCATATACATATGTACTATTAACTTATAATATTATATTATTTACCTATTTTATTTAACACCTTATAATTTGATTATTACATTGTAACAAGGTCCCCACAACATTTATGAAGTGGGGGTACTCCTGAAGGGTTTCTTTGGAGTGCACCACTCTTGGGTGATGCACTCTGGTGGGACCTTTAACTTTAAAAAAAAAAAAAAAAAAAAAAACCTAACCTAACCTAACCTAACCTAACCTAACCTGGGGTGCGAAGAAGGGTAACCTCCACGATGGCCTCCCCGTTTCTTCCCCCCTTGGACCACGGTCCTGGGGAGCGGAAGCGGGGTGGCTGGTGCACCCTGGACGACGGTTAACAGACTCCGACTTCAAGGGGCTCTGTTAGCCGCTCGACCAATAACCCGACAAGCCCTTTTCAGGGCTAGCTGACCCCATTGCACGAGGGGGTCGTGGGATGGCGGGCCTGCTAGGCCCGCGAGGAGGGAGCCGCGAGGCGTCCTCCAGGCCCTTTTCAGGGCCACCAAAACAGCCCTTTTCAGGGCTAGCTGACCCCATTGCACGAGGGGGTCGTGGGATGGCGGGCCTGCTAGGCCCGCGAGGAGGGAGCCGCGAGGCGTCCTCCAGGCCCTTTTCAGGGCCACCAAAACAGCCCTTTTCAGGGCTAGCTGACCCCGTGAGGGGGGTCGAGGTACGGCGGACCTACTAGGTCCGCGAGGTGGGATCCGCGAGGATCAGGTGGTTGGTCGCTCCCAGTATCCCTCTGCTCTCAGAGGGGACAGGGGAGAGACGTTGTGATCCATCGGGATCAAGGGACGGGTCGGCCCACTGCTCGCGCAGGGGCTGACAGGCACTCGTGCCACCGTCGGTGTTGGGGGGGTTGGCTGCCCTCTCGCGTCACGTAGCCTCCGGGTGATCTTCAACGACCTGAGTGTTAGCCACACTCGGGAAGTCGTGATCTCGGAGAACGTGGGGCTTGCCTTAATTGGCCGGCCCGCGACAAGGAAAAGTCTGTAAAACCCGACAGCGAAGTCGTTAAAACCTGTGGACACCTGGGGACCTCCACAGTATGTACCCCGCTCTCCGGAATGAGCGTCACCCGGGGAGTGTATTCTGTTCGTCTCTACTCGTGGGATCAGTTATGGATAAAATAAAACCTAAACCAAACCAGAAGGAGAGTAGGAAGGAGGTGGAGATTGAGACGGAGGCCTTGCGGCCTCGCGGCTCTCTCGCAGAGGCGGCGGTTGTGCTGGAGCGTTTTCACACTCCGAACACAACGCCGGGAGGCTCGCGCTCGACTTCCCCAGCAATGGGGAAGTTCTGGCGCAAGCGCGGCCCGGAATCAGACTCCGCAGACCCGGAGTCTGGGAAGAAGCCCCGTGGGCGCCCGCCGACAACAGGCGAGTGCGTCGGCCTGGCAACAGCCAAGGCCGAGCTGAACTCGGCGATGGCGCGGGCGATTGAACTCCGCGCGGAGGCAGAGCTCGCTAACGATCTGCAGCGGCGGCGGGACAGATCCCTGGAACCAAGAGGGACTACTGGCCCGCAGCCCCAAGCTGGAGGCAGCTCGAACCAGCCCGTCAGCACGGAGCAGCTGACGGGCGCAATCGAGGCGGCGCTGGTGACGGTGCGGACCGTTGCCGCCAAGAGCTCCAACCTTAAGGGCCAATACGTGAAGGCCCTTAAGGAAGCGTGCACGGCGATTGCCGAGAACGTGCAGGTGCTCCGGGCCCGTACTGAAAACGAGGAAGTTGCACACCTCCAGAAGGAGCTGGCCGCAGTACGGGCCGAAATGCAGGCCTGGAAGCTGCAGGCCGAGTCCGCTCCCCCCCCGATGAGCCGCGATGAAATCGGGTTCTTGGTAGACGCGCGGCTCGCGGGGATCGCGGACCGGCTGCTGCCAGAGGCCCGCATCCGTCCGCCTCTCCAGGCGGACGCAAGGAACGCGGCACGGCGTGTCAGCGAGCCCGAGCTGCAACCGCAGGTGGTCGTCTCGGAGCTGCCCGCTCTTCCACCTTCGCCTACCCGGATGCCAGACGGGCAGCCCCCCCAGGCGAAGAAGAAAGGGAAGGCAAAGAAGAAGACGGCCGCTGCCAAGGAGGCGGAGGCTGCCCGTCGTACGGGGCAGACTTCCTCTTCGGCGCCCCCACCGGCGTCCGCGCCGGCCCCCACCACGGCTCCTCTGACCGGGTGGAATAAGGTGGCGGCGCGGCCGAAGGTGACGAGACCGGCTCCGCCAAGGGCGGCAGTAGCCCCGGCCGCTGCCACCCCAGCACAGCCAGCAGCCGCTAAAAAGCGGAAACGTGGTGCCCGGAAGCCCCGCAAATTGCGCGCCCCGCAAACTGCAGCGATTACCCTCACGCTGCAGCCGGACGCGCAGGAGCGGGGCATCACGTACCGCGACGTTTTGACCAGGGCCCAAGAGGCCATTGACCTTAAGGCCTTGGGCCTAGACGGCATGGGACACCGCACCGCTGTCACCGGTGCCAAAATTTTGGAGGTGGCTGGGGCCGATAGAGCCCAAAAGGCCGACCAGCTGGCCGCCAAATTGAGGGAGGTGCTGGGGGAGGTCCGGGTGGCCAGGCCGGAGAGGTGCGTGGAGTTGCGCATCTCTGGCCTGAGCGACGCAGCCACGAGAGAGAGTGTGGCGGCGGCGCTGGCTGCTGAGGGGGGTTGCTCTCCCGACGCCATAAGGGTGGGCGACATACAGCGCCCACCTGGCCGGCAGGGCACTGCCTGGTTGCGGTGCCCTGTCGAGGCGGCTGGGAGGCTGACCGACGGCCGCCGCATCGTTGTTGGCTGGGCAGTTGCTAAGCTGACCATCCTGGAGCCGAGGCCGGCGCGGTGCTTCCGCTGCCTGGAGCCGGGGCACGTCGGAGTCAAGTGCACTGTGGGCATCGACCGCAGTGCGCTTTGCTTCCGCTGCGGGCAGGCGGGCCACAAGTCGGCCACCTGCTCCGCGGAGCCCGGGTGCCCCGTCTGTGCGGCGGCGGGAGCGCCGTCCGGTCATCGGATCGGCTCCGGCGATTGCAAGGCGGCCTCTCGTAAAAAGGCGGCCCCCCGAAAAGGCGGTGCAGCAGGTGGGACGAAGCCCACGCCAACCCCCACCCTGCCGCAACAGAATGAGGAGGAGATGGACACCGCCCAAACATAATGGCCCATCCCATCTCAATACTGCAGGCCAACGTTAACCACTGCGTCGCGGCACAGGACCTTCTGGCCCAAACCATGGCGCAGTGGCAGACGACAGTGGCAGTAGTCGCCGAGCCGTACTACGTTCGCGACGGCCCGAATTGGGCCGGCAGCCTGGACGACTTGGTGGCTATCGTCGCCCAGCGAACCGCCCCACCCTTCGACATGGTGCGAAGGGGCCGAGGGTGTGTGCTCGTCGCGCTGGGCGGCGCTGCAGTGATTGGGGTGTACTGCCCCCCTAGCAGAAGCCTCGCCGACTTCGAGTGTTTGCTCGTCGAGGTCGGGGCTCTGCTGGCGGAAGTGCACCCCACCCCGGCGGTGGTGGCCGGGGATTTCAACGCTCACTCTCGGGCGTGGGGATCCCCGGCGACCGATGCCCGGGGGGAGATGATGATGGGTTGGGCGGTGTCCCAAGGCTTGGTGCTGCTGAACCAGGGAGCGGTCCACACACTCGTGCGACCCCAGGGCAGGTCGATTGTTGACCTTTCGTTTGCCAGTTCTGCCCTGGCTAGCCGTGCTGTGAACTGGCGGGTCGTCGTGGGGGTGGAGACGGCGTCGGATCACCGGTACATCCGGTTCGACGTCGTCCCTGCCGCCGCGGCGGCTCGCGTTGAGTACGACCGCCCCCTGAGGGGAGAAGGTCCGCGGTGGCGACTGGGTACCCTAGATCGGGAGCTGGCCAAAGAGGCGGCTATCGTCGAGCGATGGGCTGCTGCGGATAGCGGCCCGGACGTGGACGCGAGGTGCGAGCGGCTCGCTGGAGCGCTGACTCGCGTCTGCGACGCGGCGATGCAGAGGGCGGGGCCTATCCCGCCTCGGAAGCGGATGTACTGGTGGCGTCCCCACCTAGCCGGGCTGCGTACCGCGAGTTACGCGGCCCAGAGGCAGTACACCCGCAGCCGTAGGCGGGCGGTTAGAGACCTCGCCCACGAGGAGCAATTGCACGCCGCGTACAGGGCCGCCCGTGAGGCCCTGAGCTCGGCGATTAAAGCCGCCAAGGACGAGGCCTGGAAGGAGTGGCTCGAGAGCCTGGACCGAGATCCGTGGGGGCGTCCGTACAAGACCATGAGTGGGAAACTCCGGCCTTGGGCGCCTCCCCTCACCAGAACTCTCGAGCCGAATCTCCTGGGCCGAGTGGTCAGCTCCCTCTTCCCTGCGGGGGAAGAGTGGGTCCCACCGCGGATGGCAGCACCAAGCAGTGTGCCGGCAGACGAAGGGGCAATACCTCCCGTGTCCGAGGCCGAGTTAGGGGTCGCAATCCTGGCACTCAAGTCCAGGAATCGCGCCCCGGGCCCGGACGGCGTCCCTGGGAAGGTTATTGTCACCGTCATGCCGGCACTTGAGGAAGAGACGCTGTCCCTCATGTCGGAGTGTTTGGCGTCGGGGAGAGTCCCGCGACAATGGAAGGTCGGCAAGCTCGTGCTTCTCAAGAAGCACGGGCGTCCAGCCGAGTCGCCGTCGGCCTACCGCCCCATCGTTCTGCTCGACGAGATGTGCAAGCTCTTTGAGCGTGTGCTCGCTGCGCGTCTCGTCGGTCACCTGGAGGGGGCGGGGCCTAACCTAAGCGACGGCCAGTTCGGCTTCCGTCGCGGGAGGTCGACGCTCGACGCCATATCCCGGCTACGGGACAGCGTCGCTGAGGCGGTCACCGGGGGTGAGGTGTTGTTGGCTGTATCGCTGGACATAGCCAACGCCTTCAACGCCCTCCCCTGGGAGACCATTGCGGAGGCGCTGAGGTACCACAATGTCCCGTGGTACCTCAGGCGCGTCCTGGCGGACTACTTCGTGGACCGGGTTATCATGTACCCGGCCCGAGACGGGGTGGTCCGCCGAAATATGGGGCGTGGCGTTCCACAGGGGTCGGTCCTTGGGCCGCTCCTGTGGAATATCGGCTATGATTGGGTCCTGCGCGGTGCTAATCTTCGGGGGGTCGGTGTACTATGTTACGCCGACGATACCCTAGTCACCGCGCGGGGCCCCACGTTCCACGACGCCGCCGTCCTCGCCACGGCAGGCGTCGCCCAAGTCGTGCGCCGCATCGGGGCGCTCGGATTGAAGGTGGCCCTCGAGAAGTCCGAGGCCCTGTTCTTCCATGGGCCTCGGCGGACGCCGCCTCGAGGCCAGTCGATCGTGGTGGGCGGCACCTCCATCGCTGTCGGGACGAGCTTGAAGTACCTCGGGCTCATTCTCGACAGTCGATGGCGGTTCGCGGAGCATTTCCGGCAGCTGGAACCCAAGTTGGTGTCATATGCCGAAATGCTCTCGCGGTTGCTGCCCAACACCGGGGGACCGGGGTCTGCCTGCCGCCGTCTCTACGACGGGGTGGTGCGCTCCAAGGCGCTCTACGGAGCGCCCATATGGGCGGAGGCCCTCTGCGCAGAGAACGTTAGAAAGCTGCGGCGCGCGCAGCGCACCATAGCGCGGAGGGCCGCACGGGCGTACCACACCGTCTCTTACGAGGCGGCGTGTCTTATCGCGGGCAGTGTCCCCTGGGATCTCGAGGCTGGCGTCCTTAAGAGGGTCTACGAGGAGGGCGCCCTGATGCGGCGCAATACCGGAGGTCGGCCGCCTCCGGAGGAGATCGATCGCTGGAGACAGGTGGCTCGCGACGATCTCTTCCGGAGGTGGCACGAAAGGTTGGGCGTAACGAGGAGCTCAATGCTGCTCGTGGGGGCCGTTCGGCCCGTCCTACGTGAGTTTGTGGAGAGGGGTCACGGGGCTCCAACGTTCCACCTCAGCCAGCTTCTCACGGGTCATGGCCCTTTTGCCAGGTACCTGTGGAAGGTGGTGGGGGTGGAAGCGGAGCCCCGGTGCCGCAGCTGCACCAGCGGCGACCCCGACACGGCCCATCACACCCTGGCCGTGTGTGAGGCGTGGGACGGTCCTAGGACGGCCCTCACCAGCACCATTGGTGCGAACCTCTCGCTGCCGGCCGTAATACAAGCTATGGCTGGCAGCGAACAGTGTTGGGCCGCCGTCGCCTCGTTCGCTAGCGAGGTGATGGCGGCCAAGAGAGAGGCACTGCGGGTGCGGGAGCAAGCTGGGCTTACTCTCCCGCCCCGCAGGCCCCCGGCGAGGGGACGCCGGCGAGCACTGTTCGCCCGCGTCCCCGAATGAGAGAGGCCACGGGCGCCATGCTAATGTGGCGGAATGCGCCCCTGTGTGTTCCGGGGGTGCATTCTTAGAGGAGGACGGGCCCCACCATATTGATGGTGGGGCCTCAACGAGTCGAGCCCGTTAAATAGGGCGTCCCCAGCCGAGTCGCGGTGAGCAGACTATCCCGCGGCTCGGAGTGGGCGACGGAGGAACACCGTGGTGGTTTAGTGGGTAGTCTGGCCTCCCTTCGAGGTCAGGAGTCCCACACGAAGCGAACCCCCTGCCCCCGCGGGGGGGGGAGCGAAGTGCGTAAATGCATTCCCCACGTTAAAAAAAAAAAAAAAAAAAAAAAAAAAACCTAACCTAACCTTTTTTTTTTTTTTTTTTTTTTTTTTTTTACGTGGTGGAATGCATTTACGCACTTCGCTCCCCCCCCGCGGGGGCAGGGGGCGAGCTTCGTGTGGGACTCCTGGCATCTAAAGGCCAGACTACCCACTAAACCACCACGGTGTCCGTCGTCACCACATATCGACGATGGCGGGAACAGCATCTTCCGCCATCGCCGTGTGGGTCGCCCGCCGCTGAACAGCGGCAGGCCCGTCTCTGTTGCGGCAGAAGAGGAGTCCTTCTGCCGCCCGCCTAGGCAAGGCACACGCGACACGACGTGTGCCTTCATCCTCGAGGCCTTGTAAGGGCAGCAGACGCCCCCGCGTCTACTGCCCGGCCCGGTTAGGGGGGGAGGAGTTGGTGGTACCTTCTCCTCCGGGCCCCGGTTCGCTTGCGGCGCTGCGGGAGGGAACGTGGGTCGCATTCCCTCTCCCTCTCCGCCGCCTCCTTCTGCGACATCACCGTCTCGCAGAAGGCCTGAACCGCCGCCCACGCCTCATCGCCACCGACCATAGACAGAACTACGGTCGGCAGCGAGAGGTCCGTCCCCACTTCGGCGATAAGAGCACGGCGCTCCCCAGCCCACGCGGGGCACTCCTCTAGGGTGTGCTGCGCCGTGTCATTATCGCCACCACAGTGGTGGCACCCATTGGTCGGCTCTCGTCCCACCTGGCACAGGCGTCTCCCGAAGCATCCATGCCCCGAGAGGACCTGCGCCATCCGGAACGTCACCGACCCCCGCGATCTGTCCATCCAGTCCCTGAGGACCGGACGGATCGCCTCGACGGTCCTGATGCCAGCCGTGGGATTGGCCAGCCGCCGCTCCCACTCCAGGAGCATGGACCGCCTCGCCTGAAGCCTCCGCTCGCCCACCTCCGAGGGTGCCGGGAACTCGCCCCGGCTCCGGGCCTCCTCGCGCCAATGATACACTGACGCGAGGACCCCGACCTCCAGCTCCCACGGAGGGGAGCCCGCCATAACGCACGCCGCCTCGAATGAGATGGAGCGGTACCCTCTCACCGCCCCGATGGCCATCGCCCTCTGCGGACGTTGCAAGAGGGCGACGTGGTGTGCCCTCAGGGCGTCGGCCCATACGGGGGCCCCGTATAGGGCCATCGACCGCACCACTCCCAAATAAAGGAGGCGGCTGCTCGACTGGGGTCCCCCTAGGTTCGGCATCAACCGCCGGAGGGCGGTGGTCGTGCCAAACAGACGGGGGACCAGGCGGGCGAAATGAGCGCGGAAGCTCCATCGTGGATCGAGGACAAGTCCAAGGTACCTCATTTCAGACTTGACCTCGATCCGGGTGCCACTCACTACGATGTGGGAGCCCGCCGGTGGCGCTCGCCGAGGGCCATGGAAACAAATGGCCCCCGACTTGCTGAGCGCCACCCCGAGTCCCAACATCGTTATTCGCCGCACGACCATGGCCACCGACGCAGTGGCGAGGCGCGCGGCGTGTTCATAGGTCGCCCCCCGGGCGGTAACCAACGTGTCGTCTGCGTAGCAGGTCACGTTGACACCCGGGAGGCGAGCTCCTCGGAGTACCCAGTCGTACCCGATGTTCCACAAGAGGGGCCCCAACACTGACCCCTGTGGAACACCGCGGCACATGGCCCACCTGTGAAGGCTGCCATCCTCTCCTGGGTACTCCACGTACCGCTCCGATAGATAGGCGCCGACGATTCTGCGGAGGTAGGGAGGCACGTCATGGTATTTGAGCGCCTCCCGTATGCACTCCCAGGGCAGGGTATTGAACGCATTGGCGATGTCCAGCGACACCGCCAACAGAACCCCGCCCTTGCGGACCTCCTCTTGCGCCAGCGCCTTCACCCGAAGGACGGCGTCGACGGTCGAGCGACGTGTCCGAAAACCATATTGGTAGTCGGACAGGCCGCGATCTCCATCCTCGAGGTGCCGGACGATGCGAGCGAACAACACTCTCTCAAAGAGCTTGCCCGCCTCGTCCAGCAGCACTATCGGTCGGTACGCCACCGAGGGCGATTCCGCGGGCCGTCCCCCCTTCTCGATGAGGACGAGCCTGCCCGTTCTCCATCGGACCGGGTATTGCCCGGTTTGCAGGCACGCACTCATCAGCCCGCAGAATCGCTCCTCGAGCTCCCGGAGCGCGACCACCAAAACGCGTCCAGGAACTCCGTCGGGTCCAGGAGCCTTCACCCCTTTCTCCTGAACCCGCCTGACGGCCACAGCCAGCTCCGCCGTCGTGACCTGCGGCACCTCCGTCACGACCTCCTCTCTGCGCGCCGGAGCCATCACCGGGGGAACAAACCCCTCCTCCCTCTCTGGAAATAGGGAGGAGATAACCTCCCCCAGCACTCTCGACTCCAGGCACTCCGTGACTGGAGGCGCCCATGGGCGGAGCTTAGCCCTGACCATCTTGTAGGGCCGTCCCCAGGGGTCCCTGTCAAGGGTGGCTAACAGAGACGCCCTCGAAGCTTCCTTCGCGTCTCCTATTGCCACCCCGAGAGACTGAGCGCACGACCGATATTCGGCGTACAGCTGCGCCTCCTCCTCCGGCACCCGCCGCGCCCTGCGGCGGTACCGGGTGTACCGGCGACGTTTCGCGACGCACAGAGATCGCAGTTCAGCGATCTCCGGCGTCCACCAGTACACCTTCCGGTTGGGGAGTCGAGGCTTGGCCCGAGGCATGCACGCGTCGCAGATCTGCGACGCGGCGCTCCCGAACCATTCCGCCTCCGCCTCGACTCCTACTTCCGCCGGAGGAGTCGCCCAAGACTGGACGATCGACGCCAGCTCCAACGCCTCACGGTCTATGCGCCCCAGGACCCACCTGTTGGCGGACGGCCCCTCGCGTCTGGGACTCGCCACGTTCTGGCCCGTGGAGACATCGTAACGGATGTACCGATGATCCGTCAGATTCTCCACGTCGTCCAGGACTCGCCAGTCCCGGACGGCCTGTGCGACAGCAGGGGTCGTGAACGTGATGTCCACGATGGACCTTCCCTGCTGCGACACGAACGTGTCGACCGACCCACGATTACTTATCATCAGGCCGGTCGTCGTGGCCCACTCCTCCAGCAACCGGCCGCGCTCGTCGGCCACCGGGGAACCCCAAGCCGTGGATTTGGCATTAAAGTCCCCGGCGACCACCGCCAGACGGGGTGAGATTTGCCCCAGCAGGGCACCCACCGCATCCAGCGCCGTCTCGAACTCGGCCAGTCTCATGCTGGGAGGGAAGTACACCGCAATGATGATGTACCTCCCCCACCCGCAGGCCACGAAGCCCCTCCCCCTGGAAATGAGGGAGGGGGGTGCCACTCGCTGTGTCCCAGACGCGATAACACACACCGACCCGTCAGTGTCCCCCAACCACAGACCGTGAGGAGGGACAAAGTACGGGTCGGAAACTACCGCCACATCAATGGACCACTCCGCCATGGACTGCAGGAGGAGGTCCTGCGCCCGGGCGGAGTGGTTGAGATTCGCCTGGAGGAAGCGATGGGGGATACCGTCCATTACGGTTCCATCGCTTCCTCTCGCCCTTGCGGGGGCGTCGCTGCCACGGGAACTGGGGCAGCCGGGGTCCGTCCGGCCGCCTTTTTGCCCTTCCTGGGCTTTGTCCCGCGGCATGCTTTGCCGCCTACAATGTGGTTGCTCGGTCCGCCTCCCATTGCTGCGCAGATGACGCAGTGGGGGTCGACCGAGCATGCCGCAGCTTTGTGGCCAGGACGACCGCAGCGGTAGCAAATTTCACCGCGGTCTTCCTGTGAGGTGCACTGTGCCCTGACGTGTCCTGACATCAGGCACCGGAAACACCTCATGGGTCTTCGCCCGAGCAAAGTTACTCGAGCAGAGACCCAGCCAACTGTAAGGCGTCCAGCGGCCACTTTACTGGCCGCTTCCACGGGGCAGCTCACTACCACCGTGCCGCTCCCCCTCAACGCCCGGCGAATCTCACCAACCCTGACGTTCAGGGGGGGGCAGCTGCCGTGGCGCGCGACTGCGTCAGCCACCTCCTCCCTCGTGACTGATTCGTCCAGACCGGTAATGCGCATGTCTGCGCACTTGACCGGCCTGGACACATTTGCCGTCCCGGAGCCGAGCACCTCCCGGAGACGCGCCGCCAGCCTGTCGGCCTTCTCCCCGCTGGGGTCACCGGCCACCTCCAAAATGGTGGCACCGGTCTGCGCCTTCTTATAGTTCGTACGGGGGATGTCGAAGTCTTGCAGGTTAACCTGCGACTTTAACCCCCGTATGACCTCCGCGTAGGTAGCGCCCTTTTCAGAGGCCTCCGGCAGCAGCGTTATCACTACTGCCGAAGAGCGGGGCGCACGCGGTCCCTTCCTCTTGCGTGTTCGCCTCTTCTTCTTAGAAGAAGAGGGTGCAGAGGAAGTTGCAGTCCGGGCCGACGTGCTGGCCTCTTGGGCAGCAGCCGGCGCTCCAGGCTTCTTCTTCTTGGGCCTCTTGGCTACCGTCGTCCACGCCTCGTCCATTGACGACGGTGCAGGCGGTAGCGGCCTCGGCTCTCTCTCCTTGGGGGGAGGGGTGGGGGTGCTCTTCTTCCCCTTACCCTTTCCCTTCGATGACCCCGCTTGCGGGGGAAGGGGTGGCGGCGACGGCTTAGAGGGAGCCGGTGGTGATGGCTCCGAATGAGCCGATGGACCGGGCTTTGGGTCGGCCTTGCGCCTGGCGTCAGACGCTAGGGGCGGGCGGAGGCGTGGCTCCGGCAGGAGTCTGGACTCCAAGCCCGCCCACCTCGCGTCCACCGCAGACAGCACGCGGTCCATGATGGCCCGCGACATCTCCTCCAGGGGAGCGACAGCGGCTGGTTCCGCTGCCTTCTCCTTCTCCTCCCGGAGGAAGCGGACCTCCATCCGGAGCCTCTCCACCTCCGCTCGAAGGGTGGCCACCTCGTCATTGACGTTCCGGCCCTCAAGCACGTCTACGGCATCGATGACGTCGAATGCCGCGCCCTTGAGGGCCTTTATGAAGCCACCCTTCAGGTTTTTTGATTTGTTGGCGACGTCCAACACAAGGCCCATATTTTCTCGGACCTTTGCCGCCAACAAATCGGTGGGCAGTTTTTCCCATGACGGGTCTGCCCTTCTCCTGGAGGATCGCGACGCCACTGAAGACGACCGCGATCCTGCCACCGAGCCGGAAAATTGAGGAATTTCCGGTTGGGCCATCTGATCTTCGATGGCCTGTCTTTTCGCGCGGGATGACCGCGGGGACTGCGGACCCGCACCTTGGAGGACCGGGGACTCGGTCTCCTCCTCGCTGTGCTGCCTCTTATGAGCAGCACTGCTATCGCGCGACGACGTCGCGCTGCGATCCATGTCGGATCCCGCCATGGACTGCGTAGGTCCTGGTGTCGAAGGCCTCGACAGCCTCGACAGCCTTACCGAGCATCGGCGAGTCTGTCCTTCGGGAACTTGGTCCCGGCTAGACCCCGCCGTCTGCTCCTCGCGCTCACGCGCCTGTCGCTCGGGAGCTTGGTCCCGGCACGACTCACTCTCTCTTCCAGTGTTGGGCATCGTCCTGAAAAGGACAGTGCCGAACCTGTCAGAGGACACTCAAAAGAACACAGTAAAACTACTTGCCGCAAGAGTCGCTATACCAGATTTGGTCACCCAACGTGCCACTCCGTTACGGTGGTCACGTTGGGGTCCAGGGCACACGACGGGGACGTACTGGATAGCTCTTGGGGCGTGCCCCAACCTAACCTAACCTTTTTTTTTTTTTTTTTTTTTTTTTTTTTTATTTTTTTTTTTTTTTATTTTTTTTACGTGGTGGAATGCATTTACGCACTTCGCTCCCCCCCCGCGGGGGCAGGGGGCGAGCTTCGTGTGGGACTCCTGGCATCTAAAGGCCAGACTACCCACTAAACCACCACGGTGTCCGTCGTCACCACATATCGACGATGGCGGGAACAGCATCTTCCGCCATCGCCGTGTGGGTCGCCCGCCGCTGAACAGCGGCAGGCCCGTCTCTGTTGCGGCAGAAGAGGAGTCCTTCTGCCGCCCGCCTAGGCAAGGCACACGCGACACGACGTGTGCCTTCATCCTCGAGGCCTTGTAAGGGCAGCAGACGCCCCCGCGTCTACTGCCCGGCCCGGTTAGGGGGGGAGGAGTTGGTGGTACCTTCTCCTCCGGGCCCCGGTTCGCTTGCGGCGCTGCGGGAGGGAACGTGGGTCGCATTCCCTCTCCCTCTCCGCCGCCTCCTTCTGCGACATCACCGTCTCGCAGAAGGCCTGAACCGCCGCCCACGCCGCATCGCCACCGACCATAGAAAGAACTACGGTCGGCAGCGAGAGGTCCGTCCCCACTTCGGCGATAAGAGCACGGCGCTCCCCAGCCCACGCGGGGCACTCCTCTAGGGTGTGCTGCGCCGTGTCATTATCGCCACCACAGTGGTGGCACCCATTGGTCGGCTCTCGTCCCACCTGGCACAGGCGTCTCCCGAAGCATCCATGCCCCGAGAGGACCTGCGCCATCCGGAACGTCACCGACCCCCGCGATCTGTCCATCCAGTCCCTGAGGACCGGACGGATCGCCTCGACGGTCCTGATGCCAGCCGTGGGATTGGCCAGCCGCCGCTCCCACTCCAGGAGCATGGACCGCCTCGCCTGAAGCCTCCGCTCGCCCACCTCCGAGGGTGCCGGGAACTCGCCCCGGCTCCGGGCCTCCTCGCGCCAATGATACACTGACGCGAGGACCCCGACCTCCAGCTCCCACGGAGGGGAGCCCGCCATAACGCACGCCGCCTCGAATGAGATGGAGCGGTACCCTCTCACCGCCCCGATGGCCATCGCCCTCTGCGGACGTTGCAAGAGGGCGACGTGGTGTGCCCTCAGGGCGTCGGCCCATACGGGGGCCCCGTATAGGGCCATCGACCGCACCACTCCCAAATAAAGGAGGCGGCTGCTCGACTGGGGTCCCCCTAGGTTCGGCATCAACCGCCGGAGGGCGGTGGTCGTGCCAAACAGACGGGGGACCAGGCGGGCGAAATGAGCGCGGAAGCTCCATCGTGGATCGAGGACAAGTCCAAGGTACCTCATTTCAGACTTGACCTCGATCCGGGTGCCACTCACTACGATGTGGGAGCCCGCCGGTGGCGCTCGCCGAGGGCCATGGAAACAAATGGCCCCCGACTTGCTGAGCGCCACCCCGAGTCCCAACATCGTTATTCGCCGCACGACCATGGCCACCGACGCAGTGGCGAGGCGCGCGGCGCGTTCATAGGTCGCCCCCCGGGCGGTAACCAACGTGTCGTCTGCGTAGCAGGTCACGTTGACACCCGGGAGGCGAGCTCCTCGGAGTACCCAGTCGTACCCGATGTTCCACAAGAGGGGCCCCAACACTGACCCCTGTGGAACACCGCGGCACATGGCCCACCTGTGAAGGCTGCCATCCTCTCCTGGGTACTCCACGTACCGCTCCGATAGATAGGCGCCGACGATTCTGCGGAGGTAGGGAGGCACGTCATGGTATTTGAGCGCCTCCCGTATGCACTCCCAGGGCAGGGTATTGAACGCATTGGCGATGTCCAGCGACACCGCCAACAGAACCCCGCCCTTGCGGACCTCCTCTTGCGCCAGCGCCTTCACCCGAAGGACGGCGTCGACGGTCGAGCGACGTGTCCGAAAACCATATTGGTAGTCGGACAGGCCGCGATCTCCATCCTCGAGGTGCCGGACGATGCGAGCGAACAACACTCTCTCAAAGAGCTTGCCCGCCTCGTCCAGCAGCACTATCGGTCGGTACGCCACCGAGGGCGATTCCGCGGGCCGTCCCCCCTTCTCGATGAGGACGAGCCTGCCCGTTCTCCATCGGACCGGGTATTGCCCGGTTTGCAGGCACGCACTCATCAGCCCGCAGAATCGCTCCTCGAGCTCCCGGAGCGCGACCACCAAAACGCGTCCAGGAACTCCGTCGGGTCCAGGAGCCTTCACCCCTTTCTCCTGAACCCGCCTGACGGCCACAGCCAGCTCCGCCGTTGTGACCTGCGGCACCTCCGTCACGACCTCCTCTCTGCGCGCCGGAGCCATCACCGGGGGAACAAACCCCTCCTCCCTCTCTGGAAATAGGGAGGAGATAACCTCCCCCAGCACTCTCGACTCCAGGCACTCCGTGACTGGAGGCGCCCATGGGCGGAGCTTAGCCCTGACCATCTTGTAGGGCCGTCCCCAGGGGTCCCTGTCAAGGGTGGCTAACAGAGACGCCCTCGAAGCTTCCTTCGCGTCTCCTATTGCCACCCCGAGAGACTGAGCGCACGACCGATATTCGGCGTACAGCTGCGCCTCCTCCTCCGGCACCCGCCGCGCCCTGCGGCGGTACCGGGTGTACCGGCGACGTTTCGCGACGCACAGAGATCGCAGTTCAGCGATCTCCGGCGTCCACCAGTACACCTTCCGGTTGGGGAGTCGAGGCTTGGCCCGAGGCATGCACGCGTCGCAGATCTGCGACGCGGCGCTCCCGAACCATTCCGCCTCCGCCTCGACTCCTACTTCCGCCGGAGGAGTCGCCCAAGACTGGACGATCGACGCCAGCTCCAACGCCTCACGGTCTATGCGCCCCAGGACCCACCTGTTGGCGGACGGCCCCTCGCGTCTGGGACTCGCCACGTTCTGGCCCGTGGAGACATCGTAACGGATGTACCGATGATCCGTCAGATTCTCCACGTCGTCCAGGACTCGCCAGTCCCGGACGGCCTGTGCGACAGCAGGGGTCGTGAACGTGATGTCCACGATGGACCTTCCCTGCTGCGACACGAACGTGTCGACCGACCCACGATTACTTATCATCAGGCCGGTCGTCGTGGCCCACTCCTCCAGCAACCGGCCGCGCTCGTCGGCCACCGGGGAACCCCAAGCCGTGGATTTGGCATTAAAGTCCCCGGCGACCACCGCCAGACGGGGTGAGATTTGCCCCAGCAGGGCACCCACCGCATCCAGCGCCGTCTCGAACTCGGCCAGTCTCATGCTGGGAGGGAAGTACACCGCAATGATAATGTACCTCCCCCACCCGCAGGCCACGAAGCCCCTCCCCCTGGAAATGAGGGAGGGGGGTGCCACTCGCTGTGTCCCAGACGCGATAACACACACCGACCCGTCAGTGTCCCCCAACCACAGACCGTGAGGAGGGACAAAGTACGGGTCGGAAACTACCGCCACATCAATGGACCACTCCGCCATGGACTGCAGGAGGAGGTCCTGCGCCCGGGCGGAGTGGTTGAGATTCGCCTGGAGGAAGCGATGGGGGATACCGTCCATTACGGTTCCATCGCTTCCTCTCGCCCTTGCGGGGGCGTCGCTGCCACGGGAACTGGGGCAGCCGGGGTCCGTCCGGCCGCCTTTTTGCCCTTCCTGGGCTTTGTCCCGCGGCATGCTTTGCCGCCTACTATGTGGTTGCTCGGTCCGCCTCCCATTGCTGCGCAGATGACGCAGTGGGGGTCGACCGAGCATGCCGCAGCTTTGTGGCCAGGACGACCGCAGCGGTAGCAGATTTCACCGCGGTCTTCCTGTGAGGTGCACTGTGCCCTGACGTGTCCTGACATCAGGCACCGGAAACACCTCATGGGTCTTCGCCCGAGCAAAGTTACTCGAGCAGAGACCCAGCCAACTGTAAGGCGTCCAGCGGCCACTTTACTGGCCGCTTCCACGGGGCAGCTCACTACCACCGTGCCACTCCCCCTCAACGCCCGGCGAATCTCACCAACCCTGACGTTCAGGGGAGGGCAGCTGCCGTGGCGCGCGACTGCGTCAGCCACCTCCTCCCTCGTGACTGATTCGTCCAGGCCGGTAATGCGCATGTCTGCGCACTTGACCGGCCTGGACACATTTGCCGTCCCGGAGCCGAGCACCTCCCGGAGACGCGCCGCCAGCCTGTCGGCCTTCTCCCCGCTGGGGTCACCGGCCACCTCCAAAATGGTGGCACCGGTCTGCGCCTTCTTATAGTTCGTACGGGGGATGTCGAAGTCTTGCAGGTTAACCTGCGACTTTAACCCCCGTATGACCTCCGCGTACGTGGCGCCCTTTTCAGAGGCCTCCGGCAGCAGCGTTATCACTACTGCCGAAGAGCGGGGCGCACGCGGTCCCTTCCTCTTGCGTGTTCGCCTCTTCTTCTTAGAAGAAGAGGGTGCAGAGGAAGTTGCAGTCCGGGCCGACGTGCTGGCCTCTTGGGCAGCAGCCGGCGCTCCAGGCTTCTTCTTTTTGGGCCTCTTGGCTACCGTCGTCCACGCCTCGTCCATTGACGACGGTGCAGGCGGTAGCGGCCTCGGCTCTCTCTCCTTGGGGGGAGGGGTGGGGGTGCTCTTCTTCCCCTTACCCTTTCCCTTCGATGACCCCGCTTGCGGGGGAAGGGGTGGCGGCGACGGCTTAGAGGGAGCCGGTGGTGATGGCTCCGAATGAGCCGATGGACCGGGCTTTGGGTCGGCCTTGCGCCTGGCGTCAGACGCTAGGGGCGGGCGGAGGCGTGGCTCCGGCAGGAGTCTGGACTCCAAGCCCGCCCACCTCGCGTCCACCGCGGACAGCACGCGGTCCATGATGGCCCGCGACATCTCCTCCAGGGGAGCGACAGCGGCTGGTTCCGCTGCCTTCTCCTTCTCCTCCCGGAGGAAGCGGACCTCCATCCGGAGCCTCTCTACCTCCGCTCGAAGGGTGGCCACCTCGTCATTGACGTTCCGGCCCTCAAGCACGTCTACGGCATCGATGACGTCGAATGCCGCGCCCTTGAGGGCCTTTATGAAGCCACCCTTCAAGTTTTTTGATTTGTTGGCGACGTCCAACACAAGGCCCATATTTTCTCGGACCTTTGCCGCCAACAAATCGGTGGGCAGTTTCTCCCATGACGGGTCCGCCCTTCTCCTGGAGGATCGCGACGCCACTGAAGACGACCGCGATCCTGCCACCGAGCCGGAAAATTGGAGAATTTCCGGTTGGGCCATCTGATCTTCGATGGCCTGTCTCTTCTTCACCGCGCCTTGGAGGACCGGGGACTCGGTCTCCTCCTCGCTGTGCTGCCTCTTGTGAGCAGCACTGCTATCGCGCGACGAAGTCGCGCTGTGATCCATATCGGATCCCGCCATGGACTGCGTAGGTCCTGGTGTCGAAGGCCTCGACAGCCTCGACAGCCTTACCGAGCATCGGCGAGTCTGTCCTTCGGGAACTTGGTCCCGGCTAGACCCCGCCGTCTGCTCCTCGCGCTCACGCGCCTGTCGCTCGGGAGCTTGGTCCCGGCACGACTCATTCTCTCTTCCAGCGTTGGGCATCGTCCTGAAAAGGACAGTGCCGAACCTGTCAGAGGACACTCAAAAATCACAGAAAAACTGCTTGCCGCAAGAGAAGCTATCCAGATTTGGTCACCCAACGTGCCACTCCGTTACGGTGGTCACGTTGGGGTCCAGGGCACACGACGGGGACGTACTGGATAGCTCTTGGGGCGTGCCCCAACCTAACCTAACCTAACCTAACCTAACCTACGGTTAACAGACTCCGACTTCAAGGGGCTCTGTTAGCCGCTCGACCAATAACCCGACAAGCCCTTTTCAGGGCTAGCTGACCCCATTGCACGAGGGGGTCGTGGGATGGCGGGCCTGCTAGGCCCGCGAGGAGGGAGCCGCGAGGCGTCCTCCAGGCCCTTTTCAGGGCCACCAAAACAGCCCTTTTCAGGGCTAGCTGACCCCATTGCACGAGGGGGTCGTGGGATGGCGGGCCTGCTAGGCCCGCGAGGAGGGAGCCGCGAGGCGTCCTCCAGGCCCTTTTCAGGGCCACCAAAACAGCCCTTTTCAGGGCTAGCTGACCCCGTGAGGGGGGTCGAGGTACGGCGGACCTACTAGGTCCGCGAGGTGGGATCCGCGAGGATCAGGTGGTTGGTCGCTCCCAGTATCCCTCTGCTCTCAGAGGGGACAGGGGAGAGACGTTGTGATCCATCGGGATCAAGGGACGGGTCGGCCCACTGCTCGCGCAGGGGCTGACAGGCACTCGTGCCACCGTCGGTGTTGGGGGGGTTGGCTGCCCTCTCGCATCACGTAGCCTCCGGGTGATCTTCAACGACCTGAGTGTTAGCCACACTCGGGAAGTCGTGATCTCGGAGAACGTGGGGCTTGCCTTAATTGGCCGGCCCGCGACAAGGAAAAGTCTGTAAAACCCGACAGCGAAGTCGTTAAAACCTGTGGACACCTGGGGACCTCCACAGTATGTACCCCGCTCTCCGGAATGAGCGTCACCCGGGGAGTGTATTCTGTTCGTCTCTACTCGTGGGATCAGTTATGGATAAAATAAAACCTAAACCAAACCAGAAGGAGAGTAGGAAGGAGGTGGAGATTGAGACGGAGGCCTTGCGGCCTCGCGGCTCTCTCGCAGAGGCGGCGGTTGTGCTGGAGCGTTTTCACACTCCGAACACAACGCCGGGAGGCTCGCGCTCGACTTCCCCAGCAATGGGGAAGTTCTGGCGCAAGCGCGGCCCGGAATCAGACTCCGCAGACCCGGAGTCTGGGAAGAAGCCCCGTGGGCGCCCGCCGACAACAGGCGAGTGCGTCGGCCTGGCAACAGCCAAGGCCGAGCTGAACTCGGCGATGGCGCGGGCGATTGAACTCCGCGCGGAGGCAGAGCTCGCTAACGATCTGCAGCGGCGGCGGGACAGATCCCTGGAACCAAGAGGGACTACTGGCCCGCAGCCCCAAGCTGGAGGCAGCTCGAACCAGCCCGTCAGCACGGAGCAGCTGACGGGCGCAATCGAGGCGGCGCTGGTGACGGTGCGGACCGTTGCCGCCAAGAGCTCCAACCTTAAGGGCCAATACGTGAAGGCCCTTAAGGAAGCGTGCACGGCGATTGCCGAGAACGTGCAGGTGCTCCGGGCCCGTACTGAAAACGAGGAAGTTGCACACCTCCAGAAGGAGCTGGCCGCAGTACGGGCCGAAATGCAGGCCTGGAAGCTGCAGGCCGAGTCCGCTCCCCCCCCGATGAGCCGCGATGAAATCGGGTTCTTGGTAGACGCGCGGCTCGCGGGGATCGCGGACCGGCTGCTGCCAGAGGCCCGCATCCGTCCGCCTCTCCAGGCGGACGCAAGGAACGCGGCACGGCGTGTCAGCGAGCCCGAGCTGCAACCGCAGGTGGTCGTCTCGGAGCTGCCCGCTCTTCCACCTTCGCCTACCCGGATGCCAGACGGGCAGCCCCCCCAGGCGAAGAAGAAAGGGAAGGCAAAGAAGAAGACGGCCGCTGCCAAGGAGGCGGAGGCTGCCCGTCGTACGGGGCAGACTTCCTCTTCGGCGCCCCCACCGGCGTCCGCGCCGGCCCCCACCACGGCTCCTCTGACCGGGTGGAATAAGGTGGCGGCGCGGCCGAAGGTGACGAGACCGGCTCCGCCAAGGGCGGCAGTAGCCCCGGCCGCTGCCACCCCAGCACAGCCAGCAGCCGCTAAAAAGCGGAAACGTGGTGCCCGGAAGCCCCGCAAATTGCGCGCCCCGCAAACTGCAGCGATTACCCTCACGCTGCAGCCGGACGCGCAGGAGCGGGGCATCACGTACCGCGACGTTTTGACCAGGGCCCAAGAGGCCATTGACCTTAAGGCCTTGGGCCTAGACGGCATGGGACACCGCACCGCTGTCACCGGTGCCAAAATTTTGGAGGTGGCTGGGGCCGATAGAGCCCAAAAGGCCGACCAGCTGGCCGCCAAATTGAGGGAGGTGCTGGGGGAGGTCCGGGTGGCCAGGCCGGAGAGGTGCGTGGAGTTGCGCATCTCTGGCCTGAGCGACGCAGCCACGAGAGAGAGTGTGGCGGCGGCGCTGGCTGCTGAGGGGGGTTGCTCTCCCGACGCCATAAGGGTGGGCGACATACAGCGCCCACCTGGCCGGCAGGGCACTGCCTGGTTGCGGTGCCCTGTCGAGGCGGCTGGGAGGCTGACCGACGGCCGCCGCATCGTTGTTGGCTGGGCAGTTGCTAAGCTGACCATCCTGGAGCCGAGGCCGGCGCGGTGCTTCCGCTGCCTGGAGCCGGGGCACGTCGGAGTCAAGTGCACTGTGGGCATCGACCGCAGTGCGCTTTGCTTCCGCTGCGGGCAGGCGGGCCACAAGTCGGCCACCTGCTCCGCGGAGCCCGGGTGCCCCGTCTGTGCGGCGGCGGGAGCGCCGTCCGGTCATCGGATCGGCTCCGGCGATTGCAAGGCGGCCTCTCGTAAAAAGGCGGCCCCCCGAAAAGGCGGTGCAGCAGGTGGGACGAAGCCCACGCCAACCCCCACCCTGCCGCAACAGAACGAGGAGGAGATGGACACCGCCCAAACATAATGGCCCATCCCATCTCAATACTGCAGGCCAACGTTAACCACTGCGTCGCGGCACAGGACCTTCTGGCCCAAACCATGGCGCAGTGGCAGACGACAGTGGCAGTAGTCGCCGAGCCGTACTACGTTCGCGACGGCCCGAACTGGGCCGGCAGCCTGGACGACTTGGTGGCTATCGTCGCCCGGCGAACCGCCCCACCCTTCGACATGGTGCGAAGGGGCCGAGGGTGTGTGCTCGTCGCGCTGGGCGGCGCTGCAGTGATTGGGGTGTACTGCCCCCCTAGCAGAAGCCTCGCCGACTTCGAGTGTTTGCTCGTCGAGGTCGGGGCTCTGCTGGCGGAAGTGCACCCCACCCCGGCGGTGGTGGCCGGGGATTTCAACGCTCACTCTCGGGCGTGGGGATCCCCGGCGACCGATGCCCGGGGGGAGATGATGATGGGTTGGGCGGTGTCCCAAGGCTTGGTGCTGCTGAACCAGGGAGCGGTCCACACACTCGTGCGACCCCAGGGCAGGTCGATTGTCGACCTTTCGTTTGCCAGTTCTGCCCTGGCTAGCCGTGCTGTGAACTGGCGGGTCGTCGTGGGGGTGGAGACGGCGTCGGATCACCGGTACATCCGGTTCGACGTCGTCCCTGCCGCCGCGGCGGCTCGCGTTGAGTACGACCGCCCCCTGAGGGGAGAAGGTCCGCGGTGGCGACTGGGTACCCTAGATCGGGAGCTGGCCAAAGAGGCGGCTATCGTCGAGCGATGGGCTGCTGCGGATAGCGGCCCGGACGTGGACGCGAGGTGCGAGCGGCTCGCTGGAGCGCTGACTCGCGTCTGCGACGCGGCGATGCAGAGGGCGGGGCCTATCCCGCCTCGGAAGCGGATGTACTGGTGGCGTCCCCACCTAGCCGGGCTGCGTACCGCGAGTTACGCGGCCCAGAGGCAGTACACCCGCAGCCGTAGGCGGGCGGTTAGAGACCTCGCCCACGAGGAGCAATTGCACGCCGCGTACAGGGCCGCCCGTGAGGCCCTGAGCTCGGCGATCAAAGCCGCCAAGGACGAGGCCTGGAAGGAGTGGCTCGAGAGCCTGGACCGAGATCCGTGGGGGCGTCCGTACAAGACCATGAGTGGGAAACTCCGGCCTTGGGCGCCTCCCCTCACCAGAACTCTCGAGCCGAATCTCCTGGGCCGAGTGGTCAGCTCCCTCTTCCCTGCGGGGGAAGAGTGGGTCCCACCGCGGATGGCAGCACCAAGCAGTGTGCCGGCAGACGAAGGGGCAATACCTCCCGTGTCCGAGGCCGAGTTAGGGGTCGCAATCCTGGCACTCAAGTCCAGGAATCGCGCCCCGGGCCCGGACGGCGTCCCTGGGAAGGTTATTGTCACCGTCATGCCGGCACTTGAGGAAGAGACGCTGTCCCTCATGTCGGAGTGTTTGGCGTCGGGGAGAGTCCCGCGACAATGGAAGGTCGGCAAGCTCGTGCTTCTCAAGAAGCACGGGCGTCCAGCCGAGTCGCCGTCGGCCTACCGCCCCATCGTTCTGCTCGACGAGATGTGCAAGCTCTTTGAGCGTGTGCTCGCTGCGCGTCTCGTCGGTCACCTGGAGGGGGCGGGGCCTAACCTAAGTGACGGCCAGTTCGGCTTCCGTCGCGGGAGGTCGACGCTCGACGCCATATCCCGGCTACGGGACAGCGTCGCTGAGGCGGTCACCGGGGGTGAGGTGTTGTTGGCTGTATCGCTGGACATAGCCAACGCCTTCAACACCCTCCCCTGGGAGACCATTGCGGAGGCGCTGAGGTACCACAATGTCCCGTGGTACCTCAGGCGCGTCCTGGCGGACTACTTCGTGGACCGGGTTATCATGTACCCGGCCCGAGACGGGGTGGTCCGCCGAAATATGGGGCGTGGCGTTCCACAGGGGTCGGTCCTTGGGCCGCTCCTGTGGAACATCGGTTATGATTGGGTCCTGCGCGGTGCTAATCTTCGGGGGGTCGGCGTACTTTGTTACGCCGACGATACCCTAGTCACCGCGCGGGGCCCCACGTTCCACGACGCCGCCGTCCTCGCCACGGCAGGCGTCGCCCAAGTCGTGCGCCGCATCGGGGCGCTCGGATTGAAGGTGGCCCTCGAGAAGTCCGAGGCCCTGTTCTTCCATGGGCCTCGGCGGGCGCCGCCTCGAGGCCAGTCGATCGTGGTGGGCGGCACCTCCATCGCTGTCGGGACGAGCTTGAAGTACCTCGGGCTCATTCTCGACAGTCGATGGCGGTTCGCGGAGCATTTCCGGCAGCTGGAACCCAAGTTGGTGTCATATGCCGAAATGCTCTCGCGGTTGCTGCCCAACACCGGGGGACCGGGGTCTGCCTGCCGCCGTCTCTACGACGGGGTGGTGCGCTCCAAGGCGCTCTACGGAGCGCCCATATGGGCGGAGGCCCTCCGCGCAGAGAATGTTAGAAAGCTGCGGCGCGCGCAGCGCACCATAGCGCGGAGGGCCGCACGGGCGTACCACACCGTCTCTTACGAGGCGGCGTGTCTTATCGCGGGCAGTGTCCCCTGGGATCTCGAGGCTGGCGTCCTTAAGAGGGTCTACGAGGAGGGCGCCCTGATGCGGCGCAATACCGGAGGTCGGCCGCCTCCGGAGGAGATCGATCGCTGGAGACAGGCGGCTCGCGACGATCTCTTCCGGAGGTGGCACGAAAGGTTGGGCGTAACGAGGAGCTCAATGCTGCTCGTGGGGGCCGTTCGGCCCGTCCTACGCGAGTTTGTGGAGAGGGGTCACGGGGCTCCAACGTTCCACCTCAGCCAGCTTCTCACGGGTCATGGCCCTTTTGCCAGGTACCTGTGGAAGGTGGTGGGGGTGGAAGCGGAGCCCCGGTGCCGCAGCTGCACCAGCGGCGACCCCGACACGGCCCATCACACCCTGGCCGTGTGTGAGGCGTGGGACGGTCCTAGGACGGCCCTCATAAGCACCATTGGTGCGGACCTCTCGCTGCCGGCCGTAGTTTCAGCTATGGCCGGCAGCGAACAGTGTTGGGCCGCCGTCGCCTCGTTCGCTAGCGAGGTGATGGCGGCCAAGAGAGAGGCTCTGCGGGTGCGGGAGCAAGCTGGGCTTACTCTCCCGCCCCGCAGGCCCCCGGCGAGGGGACGCCGGCGAGCACTGTTCGCCCGCGTCCCCGAATGAGAGAGGCCACGGGCGGCGGGTCGGGGGACCCGCCGCCCCATGCTAATGTGGCGGAATGCGCCCCTGTGTGTTCCGGGGGTGCATTCTTAGAGGAGGACGGGCCCCACCATATTTATGGTGGGGCCTCAACGAGTCGAGCCCGTTAAATAGGGCGTCCCCAGCCGAGTCGCGGTGAGCAGACTATCCCGCGGCTCGGAGTGGGCGACGGAGGAACACCGTGGTGGTTTAGTGGGTAGTCTGGCCTCCCTTCGAGGTCAGGAGTCCCACACGAAGCGAACCCCCTGCCCCCGCGGGGGGGGAGCGAAGTGCGTAAATGCATTCCCCACGTTAAAAAAAAAAAAAAAAAAAAAAAAAAAACCTGTCTTTTTGGAGGTGGCTGGGGCCGACAGAGCCCAAAAGGCGGACCAGCTGGCCGCCAAATTAAAGGAGGTGTTGGCGGAGGTCCGGGTCGCCAGGCCGGAGAGGTGCGTGGAGTTGCGCATTTCCGGCCTGAGTGACTCGGCCACGAAAGAAAAGGTGGCGGCAGCGCTGGCTTCGGAGGGGGGCTGTTCTTCCGAGGTCATAAAGGTGGGCGACATACAGCGCCCACCTGGCCGGCAGGGCACCGCCTGGCTAAAGTGCCCGATTGAGGCCGCCAAGCAGCTAACAGATGGCCGACGCATCGTTGTCGGGTGGTCAGAGGTTAGGCTGACCACCCTGGAGCCGAGGCCGGCACGCTGCTTCCGGTGCTTGGAGCCGGGGCACGTGGGGGCGAAATGCACGGCGGGGGTAGACCGCAGTGCGCTGTGCTTCCGCTGTGGGCAGGCGGGCCACAAATCGGCCACCTGCTCCGCGGAGCCGAGGTGCCCCGTGTGCGCGGCGGCGGGAGCAGCGTCCGGCCACAAGCTCGGCGCGGGCGACTGCAAGGCGGCCTCCAGAAAGAGGCCCGCCACACGTAAAGGCGGTGCGGCGGGTGGGGCAGGACCCAAGCCAACCCCAGCCCAGCCGCAACCAGAGGAGGCGATGGACACCGCCCAACAATAATGGCCCAAACCATCTCCGTACTGCAGGCCAACGTGAACCACTGCGTCACGGCACAGGACCTTCTGGCCCAAACCATGGCGCAGTGGCAAGCGACATTGGCAGTAGTCGCCGAGCCGTATTACGTTCGCAACGCCCCGAATTGGGCCAGCAGCGTTGACGGCTTGGTGGCTATCGTCGCCCAGCGGGCCGCCCCACCCTTCGGCGTCGTGCGAAGGGGTCAGGGGTTTGTGCTCGTCACGCTGGGCGGCGCTGCAGTGATTGGGGTGTACTGCCCCCCCAGCAGAAGCCTCGCCGAGTTCGAGCGTCTGCTCAGCGAGGTCGAGGCTCTGCTGGCTGAAGTGCACCCCACCCCGGTGGTCGTGGCCGGGGATTTCAACGCTCACTCTCGGGCGTGGGGATCTCCGGCGACCGATGCCCGGGGGGAGATGGTTATGAGTTGGGCGGTGTCGCAAGACTTGGTGCTGCTCAATCAGGGGGCGGTCCACACACTCGTGCGGCCCCAGGGCAGGTCGATCGTAGACTTATCGTTCGCCAGTTCTGCCCTGGCTCGCCGCATTGTCGACTGGCGGGTCGTCGTGGGGGTGGAGACGGCGTCGGATCACCGGTACATCCGGTTCGACGTCGTTCCCGCCGCCCCGGTGGCCCGCGTGGAGTACGACCGCCCCTTGAGGGATGAGGGTCCGCGGTGGCGACTGAATACCCTGGATCGGGAGCTGGCCAAAGAGGTGGCTGTCGTCGAGCGATGGGCCGCTGAGGATAGCGGCCCGGACGTGGACGCGAGGTGCGAGCGCAGAGGGCGAGGCCTATCCCGCCCCGGAAGCAGGTGTACTGGTGGCGTCCCCACCTAGCCGGGCTGCGTACAGCAAGTTACGCAGCCCAGAGGCAGTACACCCGCAGCCGGAGGCGGGCCGTCAGAGACCTCGCCCGTGAGGAGGAACTGCACGCCGCGTACAGGGCCGCCCGTGAGGCCCTGAGCTCGGCGATTAAAGCCGCCAAGGATGAGGCCTGGAAGGAGTGGCTCGAGAGCCTGGACCGAGACCCGTGGGGGCGCCCATACAAGACTGTGAGTGGGAAACTCCGGCCTTGGGCGCCTCCCCTCACCAGAACTCTCGAGCCGAGTCTTCTGGGCCGAGTGGTCAGCTCCCTCTTCCCTGCGAGGGGAGAGTGGGTCCCACCGCGGATGACGGCAGCACCAAGCCGTGTACCGGCTGACGGAGAGGCGATACCTCCCGTGTCCGAGGCCGAGTTAGGGGTCGCTATCCTGGCACTCAAATCCAGGAATCGCGCCCCGGGCCCGGACGGCATCCCAGGGAAGGTGATTGCCACCGTCATGCCGGTACTAGAGGAGGAGACGCTGTCCCTCATGTCGGAGTGTTTGGCGTCGGGGAGGGTCCCGCGACAGTGGAAGACTGGGAAGCTCGTGCTGCTCAGGAAGCACGGGCGCCCAGCCGAGGAGCCGTCGGCCTACCGCCCCATCGTCCTGCTCGACGAGATGTGCAAGCTCTTTGAGCGGGTGCTCGCTGCACGTCTCGTCGGTCACCTAGAGGGGGCGGGGCCCAACCTAAGTGACGGCCAGTACGGCTTCCGTCGCGGGAGGTCAACCATTGACGCCATTTCCCGGCTGCGGGACAGCGTCGACGAGGCGGTCTCCGGGGGTGAGGTGTTGTTGGCTGTATCGCTGGATATAGCCAACGCTTTCAACACCCTCCCCTGGGAGACTATTGCTGAGGCGCTGAGGTACCACAACGTGCCGTGGTACCTCAGGCGCGTCCTGGCGGACTACTTCGTGGACCGGGTCATCATTTACCCGGCCCGAGACGAGGTGGTCCGCCGCAATATGGCGTGTGGCGTTCCACAGGGGTCGGTCCTTGGGCCGCTCCTGTGGAACATTGGTTTCGATTGGGTCCTGCGCGGTGCTAATCTTCGGGGGGTCGGCGTACTTTGTTACGCCGACGATACCCTAGTAACCGCGCGGGGCCCTACGTTCCGCGACGCCGCCGTTTTGGCTACGGCAGGCGTCGCTCATGTCGTGCGCCGCATCGGGGCGCTAGGGCTAAAGGTGGCCCTCGAAAAGTCCGGGGCCCTGTACTTCCATGGGCCTCGGCAGACGCCGCCTCGAGATCGGGTGATTGTGGTGGGCGGCACCTCCATCGCTGTCGGGACGAGCCTGAAATACCTCGGGCTCATTCTCGACAGTCGGTGGCGGTTCGCGGAGCATTTCCGGCAGCTTGAACCCAAGCTGGAGGCGTATTCCGGAATGCTCTCGCGGTTACTGCCCAACACCGGGGGACCGGGCTCTGTCTGCCGCCGTCTCTACGACGGGGTGGTGCGCTCCAAGGCGCTCTATGGAGCGCCCATATGGGCGGAGGCCCTCTGCGCGGAAAATCTAAAGGTACTGCGGCGTACGCAGCGTACCATCGCGCGGAGGGCTGCACGGGCGTACCACACCGTCTCTCGTGAGGCGGCGTGCCTGATTGCGGGCAGTGTCCCCTGGGATCTCGAGGCTGGCGTCCTGAAGAGGGTCTATACCGAGGGTGCCCTGATGCGGCGCAATAGTGGAGGTCGTCCGCCTCCGGAGGAGATCGATCGCTGGAGACAGGCGGCTCGCGACGATCTCTTCCGGAGGTGGTCTGAAAGGTTAAGTTTAACCAGGAGCTCAACGCTGCTCGTGGGGGCCGTTCGGCCCGTCCTGCGGGAGTTTGTGGAGAGGGGTCATGGGGCTCCAACGTTCCACCTCACCCAACTTCTCACGGGTCATGGCCCGTTCGCCAAGTACCTGTGGGAGGTGGTGGGGGTGGAACAAGAGCCCCGGTGCCGCAGCTGCACCAGCGGCGACCCCGACACGGCCCAACACACTTTGGCCGTGTGTGAGGCGTGGGACGGTCCAAGGACGGCCCTCACGAGCACCATTGGTGCGGACCTCTCGCTGCCGGCCGTAATTAGAGCTATGGTCGGCAGCGAACAGTGTTGGGCCGCCGTCGCCTCGTTCGCTAGCGAGGTGATGGCGGCCAAGAGAGAGGCTCTGCGGGTGCGGGAGCAAGCTGGGCTTACTCTCCCGCCCCGCAGGCCACCGGCGAGGGGACGCCGGCGAGCGCTATTCGCCCGCGTCCCCGAATGAGAGAGGCCACGGACGGTGGGTCGGGGGACCCGCCGCCCCATGCTAATGTGGCGGAATGCGCCCCTGTGTGTTCCGGGGGTGCATTCATAGAGGAGAACGGGCCCCACCATGTTGATGGTGGGGCCCCGACGAGTCGGGCCCTAAATAGGGCGTCCCCAGCCGAGTCGCGGTGAGCAGACTATCCCGCGGCTCGGAGTGGGCGACGGAGGAACACCGTGGTGGTTTAGTGGGTAGTCTGGCCTCCCTTCGAGGTCAGGAGTCCCACACGAAGCGAACCCCCTGCCCCCGCGGGGGGGGAGCGAAGTGCGTAAATGCATTCCCCACGTTAAAAAAAAAAAAAAAAAAAAAAAAAACCTAACCTGTCTGTCTGTCTGTCTGTCTGTCTGTCTGTCTGTCTGTCTGTCTGTCTGTCTGTCTGTCTGTCTGTCTGTCTGTCTGTCTGTCTGTCTGTCTGTCTGTCTGTCTGTCTGTCTGTCTGTCTGTCTGTCTGTCTGTCTGTCTGTCTGTCTGTCTGTCTGTCTGTCTGTCTGTCTGTCTGTCTGTCTGTCTGTCTGTCTGTCTGTCTGTCTGTCTGTCTGTCTGTCTGTCTGTCTGTCTGTCTGTCTGTCTGTCTGTCTGTCTGTCTGTCTGTCTGTCTGTCTGTCTGTCTGTCTGTCTGTCTGTCTGTCTGTCTGTCTGTCTGTCTGTCTGTCTGTCTGTCTGTCTGTCTGTCTGTCTGTCTGTCTGTCTGTCTGTCTGTCTGTCTGTCTGTCTGTCTGTCTGTCTGTCTGTCTGTCTGTCTGTCTGTCTGTCTGTCTGTCTGTCTGTCTGTCTGTCTGTCTGTCTGTCTGTCTGTCTGTCTGTCTGTCTGTCTGTCTGTCTGTCTGTCTGTCTGTCTGTCTGTCTGTCTGTCTGTCTGTCTGTCTGTCTGTCTGTCTGTCTGTCTGTCTGTCTGTCTGTCTGTCTGTCTGTCTGTCTGTCTGTCTGTCTGTCTGTCTGTCTGTCTGTCTGTCTGTCTGTCTGTCTGTCTGTCTGTCTGTCTGTCTGTCTGTCTGTCTGTCTGTCTGTCTGTCTGTCTGTCTGTCTGTCTGTCTGTCTGTCTGTCTGTCTGTCTGTCTGTCTGTCTGTCTGTCTGTCTGTCTGTCTGTCTGTCTGTCTGTCTGTCTGTCTGTCTGTCTGTCTGTCTGTCTGTCTGTCTGTCTGTCTGTCTGTCTGTCTGTCTGTCTGTCTGTCTGTCTGTCTGTCTGTCTGTCTGTCTGTCTGTCTGTCTGTATGTCTGTCTGTCTGTCTGTCTGTCTGTCTGTCTGTCTGTCTGTCTGTCTGTCTGTCTGTCTGTCTGTCTGTCTGTCTGTCTGTCTGTCTGTCTGTCTGTCTGTCTGTCTGTCTGTCTGTCTGTCTGTCTGTCTGTCTGTCTGTCTGTCTGTCTGTCTGTCTGTCTGTCTGTCTGTCTGTCTGTCTGTCTGTCTGTCTGTCTGTCTGTCTGTCTGTCTGTCTGTCTGTCTGTCTGTCTGTCTGTCTGTCTGTCTGTCTGTCTGTCTGTCTGTCTGTCTGTCTGTCTGTCTGTCTGTCTGTCTGTCTGTCTGTCTGTCTGTCTGTCTGTCTGTCTGTCTGTCTGTCTGTCTGTCTGTCTGTCTGTCTGTCTGTCTGTCTGTCTGTCTGTCTGTCTGTCTGTCTGTCTGTCTGTCTGTCTGTCTGTCTGTCTGTCTGTCTGTCTGTCTGTCTGTCTGTCTGTCTGTCTGTCTGTCTGTCTGTCTGTCTGTCTGTCTGTCTGTCTGTCTGTCTGTCTGTCTGTCTGTCTGTCTGTCTGTCTGTCTGTCTGTCTGTCTGTCTGTCTGTCTGTCTGTCTGTCTGTCTGTCTGTCTGTCTGTCTGTCTGTCTGTCTGTCTGTCTGTCTGTCTGTCTGTCTGTCTGTCTGTCTGTCTGTCTGTCTGTCTGTCTGTCTGTCTGTCTGTCTGTCTGTCTGTCTGTCTGTCTGTCTGTCTGTCTGTCTGTCTGTCTGTCTGTCTGTCTGTCTGTCTGTCTGTCTGTCTGTCTGTCTGTCTGTCTGTCTGTCTGTCTGTCTGTCTGTCTGTCTGTCTGTCTGTCTGTCTGTCTGTCTGTCTGTCTGTCTGTCTGTCTGTCTGTCTGTCTGTCTGTCTGTCTGTCTGTCTGTCTGTCTGTCTGTCTGTCTGTCTGTCTGTCTGTCTGTCTGTCTGTCTGTCTGTCTGTCTGTCTGTCTGTCTGTCTGTCTGTCTGTCTGTCTGTCTGTCTGTCTGTCTGTCTGTCTGTCTGTCTGTCTGTCTGTCTGTCTGTCTGTCTGTCTGTCTGTCTGTCTGTCTGTCTGTCTGTCTGTCTGTCTGTCTGTCTGTCTGTCTGTCTGTCTGTCTGTCTGTCTGTCTGTCTGTCTGTCTGTCTGTCTGTCTGTCTGTCTGTCTGTCTGTCTGTCTGTCTGTCTGTCTGTCTGTCTGTCTGTCTGTCTGTCTGTCTGTCTGTCTGTCTGTCTGTCTGTCTGTCTGTCTGTCTGTCTGTCTGTCTGTCTGTCTGTCTGTCTGTCTGTCTGTCTGTCTGTCTGTCTGTCTGTCTGTCTGTCTGTCTGTCTGTCTGTCTGTCTGTCTGTCTGTCTGTCTGTCTGTCTGTCTGTCTGTCTGTCTGTCTGTCTGTCTGTCTGTCTGTCTGTCTGTCTGTCTGTCTGTCTGTCTGTCTGTCTGTCTGTCTGTCTGTCTGTCTGTCTGTCTGTCTGTCTGTCTGTCTGTCTGTCTGTCTGTCTGTCTGTCTGTCTGTCTGTCTGTCTGTCTGTCTGTCTGTCTGTCTGTCTGTCTGTCTGTCTGTCTGTCTGTCTGTCTGTCTGTCTGTCTGTCTGTCTGTCTGTCTGTCTGTCTGTCTGTCTGTCTGTCTGTCTGTCTGTCTGTCTGTCTGTCTGTCTGTCTGTCTGTCTGTCTGTCTGTCTGTCTGTCTGTCTGTCTGTCTGTCTGTCTGTCTGTCTGTCTGTCTGTCTGTCTGTCTGTCTGTCTGTCTGTCTGTCTGTCTGTCTGTCTGTCTGTCTGTCTGTCTGTCTGTCTGTCTGTCTGTCTGTCTGTCTGTCTGTCTGTCTGTCTGTCTGTCTGTCTGTCTGTCTGTCTGTCTGTCTGTCTGTCTGTCTGTCTGTCTGTCTGTCTGTCTGTCTGTCTGTCTGTCTGTCTGTCTGTCTGTCTGTCTGTCTGTCTGTCTGTCTGTCTGTCTGTCTGTCTGTCTGTCTGTCTGTCTGTCTGTCTGTCTGTCTGTCTGTCTGTCTGTCTGTCTGTCTGTCTGTCTGTCTGTCTGTCTGTCTGTCTGTCTGTCTGTCTGTCTGTCTGTCTGTCTGTCTGTCTGTCTGTCTGTCTGTCTGTCTGTCTGTCTGTCTGTCTGTCTGTCTGTCTGTCTGTCTGTCTGTCTGTCTGTCTGTCTGTCTGTCTGTCTGTCTGTCTGTCTGTCTGTATGTCTGTCTGTCTGTCTGTCTGTCTGTCTGTCTGTCTGTCTGTCTGTCTGTCTGTCTGTCTGTCTGTCTGTCTGTCTGTCTGTCTGTCTGTCTGTCTGTCTGTCTGTCTGTCTGTCTGTCTGTCTGTCTGTCTGTCTGTCTGTCTGTCTGTCTGTCTGTCTGTCTGTCTGTCTGTCTGTCTGTCTGTCTGTCTGTCTGTCTGTCTGTCTGTCTGTCTGTCTGTCTGTCTGTCTGTCTGTCTGTCTGTCTGTCTGTCTGTCTGTCTGTCTGTCTGTCTGTCTGTCTGTCTGTCTGTCTGTCTGTCTGTCTGTCTGTCTGTCTGTCTGTCTGTCTGTCTGTCTGTCTGTCTGTCTGTCTGTCTGTCTGTCTGTCTGTCTGTCTGTCTGTCTGTCTGTCTGTCTGTCTGTCTGTCTGTCTGTCTGTCTGTCTGTCTGTCTGTCTGTCTGTCTGTCTGTCTGTCTGTCTGTCTGTCTGTCTGTCTGTCTGTCTGTCTGTCTGTCTGTCTGTCTGTCTGTCTGTCTGTCTGTCTGTCTGTCTGTCTGTCTGTCTGTCTGTCTGTCTGTCTGTCTGTCTGTCTGTCTGTCTGTCTGTCTGTCTGTCTGTCTGTCTGTCTGTCTGTCTGTCTGTCTGTCTGTCTGTCTGTCTGTCTGTCTGTCTGTCTGTCTGTCTGTCTGTCTGTCTGTCTGTCTGTCTGTCTGTCTGTCTGTCTGTCTGTCTGTCTGTCTGTCTGTCTGTCTGTCTGTCTGTCTGTCTGTCTGTCTGTCTGTCTGTCTGTCTGTCTGTCTGTCTGTCTGTCTGTCTGTCTGTCTGTCTGTCTGTCTGTCTGTCTGTCTGTCTGTCTGTCTGTCTGTCTGTCTGTCTGTCTGTCTGTCTGTCTGTCTGTCTGTCTGTCTGTCTGTCTGTCTGTCTGTCTGTCTGTCTGTCTGTCTGTCTGTCTGTCTGTCTGTCTGTCTGTCTGTCTGTCTGTCTGTCTGTCTGTCTGTCTGTCTGTCTGTCTGTCTGTCTGTCTGTCTGTCTGTCTGTCTGTCTGTCTGTCTGTCTGTCTGTCTGTCTGTCTGTCTGTCTGTCTGTCTGTCTGTCTGTCTGTCTGTCTGTCTGTCTGTCTGTCTGTCTGTCTGTCTGTCTGTCTGTCTGTCTGTCTGTCTGTCTGTCTGTCTGTCTGTCTGTCTGTCTGTCTGTCTGTCTGTCTGTCTGTCTGTCTGTCTGTCTGTCTGTCTGTCTGTCTGTCTGTCTGTCTGTCTGTCTGTCTGTCTGTCTGTCTGTCTGTCTGTCTGTCTGTCTGTCTGTCTGTCTGTCTGTCTGTCTGTCTGTCTGTCTGTCTGTCTGTCTGTCTGTCTGTCTGTCTGTCTGTCTGTCTGTCTGTCTGTCTGTCTGTCTGTCTGTCTGTCTGTCTGTCTGTCTGTCTGTCTGTCTGTCTGTCTGTCTGTCTGTCTGTCTGTCTGTCTGTCTGTCTGTCTGTCTGTCTGTCTGTCTGTCTGTCTGTCTGTCTGTCTGTCTGTCTGTCTGTCTGTCTGTCTGTCTGTCTGTCTGTCTGTCTGTCTGTCTGTCTGTCTGTCTGTCTGTCTGTCTGTCTGTCTGTCTGTCTGTCTGTCTGTCTGTCTGTCTGTCTGTCTGTCTGTCTGTCTGTCTGTCTGTCTGTCTGTCTGTCTGTCTGTCTGTCTGTCTGTCTGTCTGTCTGTCTGTCTGTCTGTCTGTCTGTCTGTCTGTCTGTCTGTCTGTCTGTCTGTCTGTCTGTCTGTCTGTCTGTCTGTCTGTCTGTCTGTCTGTCTGTCTGTCTGTCTGTCTGTCTGTCTGTCTGTCTGTCTGTCTGTCTGTCTGTCTGTCTGTCTGTCTGTCTGTCTGTCTGTCTGTCTGTCTGTCTGTCTGTCTGTCTGTCTGTCTGTCTGTCTGTCTGTCTGTCTGTCTGTCTGTCTGTCTGTCTGTCTGTCTGTCTGTCTGTCTGTCTGTCTGTCTGTCTGTCTGTCTGTCTGTCTGTCTGTCTGTCTGTCTGTCTGTCTGTCTGTCTGTCTGTCTGTCTGTCTGTCTGTCTGTCTGTCTGTCTGTCTGTCTGTCTGTCTGTCTGTCTGTCTGTCTGTCTGTCTGTCTGTCTGTCTGTCTGTCTGTCTGTCTGTCTGTCTGTCTGTCTGTCTGTCTGTCTGTCTGTCTGTCTGTCTGTCTGTCTGTCTGTCTGTCTGTCTGTCTGTCTGTCTGTCTGTCTGTCTGTCTGTCTGTCTGTCTGTCTGTCTGTCTGTCTGTCTGTCTGTCTGTCTGTCTGTCTGTCTGTCTGTCTGTCTGTCTGTCTGTCTGTCTGTCTGTCTGTCTGTCTGTCTGTCTGTCTGTCTGTCTGTCTGTCTGTCTGTCTGTCTGTCTGTCTGTCTGTCTGTCTGTCTGTCTGTCTGTCTGTCTGTCTGTCTGTCTGTCTGTCTGTCTGTCTGTCTGTCTGTCTGTCTGTCTGTCTGTCTGTCTGTCTGTCTGTCTGTCTGTCTGTCTGTCTGTCTGTCTGTCTGTCTGTCTGTCTGTCTGTCTGTCTGTCTGTCTGTCTGTCTGTCTGTCTGTCTGTCTGTCTGTCTGTCTGTCTGTCTGTCTGTCTGTCTGTCTGTCTGTCTGTCTGTCTGTCTGTCTGTCTGTCTGTCTGTCTGTCTGTCTGTCTGTCTGTCTGTCTGTCTGTCTGTCTGTCTGTCTGTCTGTCTGTCTGTCTGTCTGTCTGTCTGTCTGTCTGTCTGTCTGTCTGTCTGTCTGTCTGTCTGTCTGTCTGTCTGTCTGTCTGTCTGTCTGTCTGTCTGTCTGTCTGTCTGTCTGTCTGTCTGTCTGTCTGTCTGTCTGTCTGTCTGTCTGTCTGTCTGTCTGTCTGTCTGTCTGTCTGTCTGTCTGTCTGTCTGTCTGTCTGTCTGTCTGTCTGTCTGTCTGTCTGTCTGTCTGTCTGTCTGTCTGTCTGTCTGTCTGTCTGTCTGTCTGTCTGTCTGTCTGTCTGTCTGTCTGTCTGTCTGTCTGTCTGTCTGTCTGTCTGTCTGTCTGTCTGTCTGTCTGTCTGTCTGTCTGTCTGTCTGTCTGTCTGTCTGTCTGTCTGTCTGTCTGTCTGTCTGTCTGTCTGTCTGTCTGTCTGTCTGTCTGTCTGTCTGTCTGTCTGTCTGTCTGTCTGTCTGTCTGTCTGTCTGTCTGTCTGTCTGTCTGTCTGTCTGTCTGTCTGTCTGTCTGTCTGTCTGTCTGTCTGTCTGTCTGTCTGTCTGTCTGTCTGTCTGTCTGTCTGTCTGTCTGTCTGTCTGTCTGTCTGTCTGTCTGTCTGTCTGTCTGTCTGTCTGTCTGTCTGTCTGTCTGTCTGTCTGTCTGTCTGTCTGTCTGTCTGTCTGTCTGTCTGTCTGTCTGTCTGTCTGTCTGTCTGTCTGTCTGTCTGTCTGTCTGTCTGTCTGTCTGTCTGTCTGTATGTCTGTCTGTCTGTCTGTCTGTCTGTCTGTCTGTCTGTCTGTCTGTCTGTCTGTCTGTCTGTCTGTCTGTCTGTCTGTCTGTCTGTCTGTCTGTCTGTCTGTCTGTCTGTCTGTCTGTCTGTCTGTCTGTCTGTCTGTCTGTCTGTCTGTCTGTCTGTCTGTCTGTCTGTCTGTCTGTCTGTCTGTCTGTCTGTCTGTCTGTCTGTCTGTCTGTCTGTCTGTCTGTCTGTCTGTCTGTCTGTCTGTCTGTCTGTCTGTCTGTCTGTCTGTCTGTCTGTCTGTCTGTCTGTCTGTCTGTCTGTCTGTCTGTCTGTCTGTCTGTCTGTCTGTCTGTCTGTCTGTCTGTCTGTCTGTCTGTCTGTCTGTCTGTCTGTCTGTCTGTCTGTCTGTCTGTCTGTCTGTCTGTCTGTCTGTCTGTCTGTCTGTCTGTCTGTCTGTCTGTCTGTCTGTCTGTCTGTCTGTCTGTCTGTCTGTCTGTCTGTCTGTCTGTCTGTCTGTCTGTCTGTCTGTCTGTCTGTCTGTCTGTCTGTCTGTCTGTCTGTCTGTCTGTCTGTCTGTCTGTCTGTCTGTCTGTCTGTCTGTCTGTCTGTCTGTCTGTCTGTCTGTCTGTCTGTCTGTCTGTCTGTCTGTCTGTCTGTCTGTCTGTCTGTCTGTCTGTCTGTCTGTCTGTCTGTCTGTCTGTCTGTCTGTCTGTGTCTGTCTGTCTGTCTGTCTGTCTGTCTGTCTGTCTGTCTGTCTGTCTGTCTGTCTGTCTGTCTGTCTGTCTGTCTGTCTGTCTGTCTGTCTGTCTGTCTGTCTGTCTGTCTGTCTGTCTGTCTGTCTGTCTGTCTGTCTGTCTGTCTGTCTGTCTGTCTGTCTGTCTGTCTGTCTGTCTGTCTGTCTGTCTGTCTGTCTGTCTGTCTGTCTGTCTGTCTGTCTGTCTGTCTGTCTGTCTGTCTGTCTGTCTGTCTGTCTGTCTGTCTGTCTGTCTGTCTGTCTGTCTGTCTGTCTGTCTGTCTGTCTGTCTGTCTGTCTGTCTGTCTGTCTGTCTGTCTGTCTGTCTGTCTGTCTGTCTGTCTGTCTGTCTGTCTGTCTGTCTGTCTGTCTGTCTGTCTGTCTGTCTGTCTGTCTGTCTGTCTGTCTGTCTGTCTGTCTGTCTGTCTGTCTGTCTGTCTGTCTGTCTGTCTGTCTGTCAGTCTGTCTGTCTGTCTGTCTGTCTGTCTGTCTGTCTGTCTGTCTGTCTGTCTGTCTGTCTGTCTGTCTGTCTGTCTGTCTGTCTGTCTGTCTGTCTGTCTGTCTGTCTGTCTGTCTGTCTGTCTGTCTGTCTGTCTGTCTGTCTGTCTGTCTGTCTGTCTGTCTGTCTGTCTGTCTGTCTGTCTGTCTGTCTGTCTGTCTGTCTGTCTGTCTGTCTGTCTGTCTGTCTGTCTGTCTGTCTGTCTGTCTGTCTGTCTGTCTGTCTGTCTGTCTGTCTGTCTGTCTGTCTGTCTGTCTGTCTGTCTGTCTGTCTGTCTGTCTGTCTGTCTGTCTGTCTGTCTGTCTGTCTGTCTGTCTGTCTGTCTGTCTGTCTGTCTGTCTGTCTGTCTGTCTGTCTGTCTGTCTGTCTGTCTGTCTGTCTGTCTGTCTGTCTGTCTGTCTGTCTGTCTGTCTGTCTGTCTGTCTGTCTGTCTGTCTGTCTGTCTGTCTGTCTGTCTGTCTGTCTGTCTGTCTGTCTGTCTGTCTGTCTGTCTGTCTGTCTGTCTGTCTGTCTGTCTGTCTGTCTGTCTGTCTGTCTGTCTGTCTGTCTGTCTGTCTGTCTGTCTGTCTGTCTGTCTGTCTGTCTGTCTGTCTGTCTGTCTGTCTGTCTGTCTGTCTGTCTGTCTGTCTGTCTGTCTGTCTGTCTGTCTGTCTGTCTGTCTGTCTGTCTGTCTGTCTGTCTGTCTGTCTGTCTGTCTGTCTGTCTGTCTGTCTGTCTGTCTGTCTGTCTGTCTGTCTGTCTGTCTGTCTGTCTGTCTGTCTGTCTGTCTGTCTGTCTGTCTGTCTGTCTGTCTGTCTGTCTGTCTGTCTGTCTGTCTGTCTGTCTGTCTGTCTGTCTGTCTGTCTGTCTGTCTGTCTGTCTGTCTGTCTGTCTGTCTGTCTGTCTGTCTGTCTGTCTGTCTGTCTGTCTGTCTGTCTGTCTGTCTGTCTGTCTGTCTGTCTGTCTGTCTGTCTGTCTGTCTGTCTGTCTGTCTGTCTGTCTGTCTGTCTGTCTGTCTGTCTGTCTGTCTGTCTGTCTGTCTGTCTGTCTGTCTGTCTGTCTGTCTGTCTGTCTGTCTGTCTGTCTGTCTGTCTGTCTGTCTGTCTGTCTGTCTGTCTGTCTGTCTGTCTGTCTGTCTGTCTGTCTGTCTGTCTGTCTGTCTGTCTGTCTGTCTGTCTGTCTGTCTGTCTGTCTGTCTGTCTGTCTGTCTGTCTGTCTGTCTGTCTGTCTGTCTGTCTGTCTGTCTGTCTGTCTGTCTGTCTGTCTGTCTGTCTGTCTGTCTGTCTGTCTGTCTGTCTGTCTGTCTGTCTGTCTGTCTGTCTGTCTGTCTGTCTGTCTGTCTGTCTGTCTGTCTGTCTGTCTGTCTGTCTGTCTGTCTGTCTGTCTGTCTGTCTGTCTGTCTGTCTGTCTGTCTGTCTGTCTGTCTGTCTGTCTGTCTGTCTGTCTGTCTGTCTGTCTGTCTGTCTGTCTGTCTGTCTGTCTGTCTGTCTGTCTGTCTGTCTGTCTGTCTGTCTGTCTGTCTGTCTGTCTGTCTGTCTGTCTGTCTGTCTGTCTGTCTGTCTGTCTGTCTGTCTGTCTGTCTGTCTGTCTGTCTGTCTGTCTGTCTGTCTGTCTGTCTGTCTGTCTGTCTGTCTGTCTGTCTGTCTGTCTGTCTGTCTGTCTGTCTGTCTGTCTGTCTGTCTGTCTGTCTGTCTGTCTGTCTGTCTGTCTGTCTGTCTGTCTGTCTGTCTGTCTGTCTGTCTGTCTGTCTGTCTGTCTGTCTGTCTGTCTGTCTGTCTGTCTGTCTGTCTGTCTGTCTGTCTGTCTGTCTGTCTGTCTGTCTGTCTGTCTGTCTGTCTGTCTGTCTGTCTGTCTGTCTGTCTGTCTGTCTGTCTGTCTGTCTGTCTGTCTGTCTGTCTGTCTGTCTGTCTGTCTGTCTGTCTGTCTGTCTGTCTGTCTGTCTGTCTGTCTGTCTGTCTGTCTGTCTGTCTGTCTGTCTGTCTGTCTGTCTGTCTGTCTGTCTGTCTGTCTGTCTGTCTGTCTGTCTGTCTGTCTGTCTGTCTGTCTGTCTGTCTGTCTGTCTGTCTGTCTGTCTGTCTGTCTGTCTGTCTGTCTGTCTGTCTGTCTGTCTGTCTGTCTGTCTGTCTGTCTGTCTGTCTGTCTGTCTGTCTGTCTGTCTGTCTGTCTGTCTGTCTGTCTGTCTGTCTGTCTGTCTGTCTGTCTGTCTGTCTGTCTGTCTGTCTGTCTGTCTGTCTGTCTGTCTGTCTGTCTGTCTGTCTGTCTGTCTGTCTGTCTGTCTGTCTGTCTGTCTGTCTGTCTGTCTGTCTGTCTGTCTGTCTGTCTGTCTGTCTGTCTGTCTGTCTGTCTGTCTGTCTGTCTGTCTGTCTGTCTGTCTGTCTGTCTGTCTGTCTGTCTGTCTGTCTGTCTGTCTGTCTGTCTGTCTGTCTGTCTGTCTGTCTGTCTGTCTGTCTGTCTGTCTGTCTGTCTGTCTGTCTGTCTGTCTGTCTGTCTGTCTGTCTGTCTGTCTGTCTGTCTGTCTGTCTGTCTGTCTGTCTGTCTGTCTGTCTGTCTGTCTGTCTGTCTGTCTGTCTGTCTGTCTGTCTGTCTGTCTGTCTGTCTGTCTGTCTGTCTGTCTGTCTGTCTGTCTGTCTGTCTGTCTGTCTGTCTGTCTGTCTGTCTGTCTGTCTGTCTGTCTGTCTGTCTGTCTGTCTGTCTGTCTGTCTGTCTGTCTGTCTGTCTGTCTGTCTGTCTGTCTGTCTGTCTGTCTGTCTGTCTGTCTGTCTGTCTGTCTGTCTGTCTGTCTGTCTGTCTGTCTGTCTGTCTGTCTGTCTGTCTGTCTGTCTGTCTGTCTGTCTGTCTGTCTGTCTGTCTGTCTGTCTGTCTGTCTGTCTGTCTGTCTGTCTGTCTGTCTGTCTGTCTGTCTGTCTGTCTGTCTGTCTGTCTGTCTGTCTGTCTGTCTGTCTGTCTGTCTGTCTGTCTGTCTGTCTGTCTGTCTGTCTGTCTGTCTGTCTGTCTGTCTGTCTGTCTGTCTGTCTGTCTGTCTGTCTGTCTGTCTGTCTGTCTGTCTGTCTGTCTGTCTGTCTGTCTGTCTGTCTGTCTGTCTGTCTGTCTGTCTGTCTGTCTGTCTGTCTGTCTGTCTGTCTGTCTGTCTGTCTGTCTGTCTGTCTGTCTGTCTGTCTGTCTGTCTGTCTGTCTGTCTGTCTGTCTGTCTGTCTGTCTGTCTGTCTGTCTGTCTGTCTGTCTGTCTGTCTGTCTGTCTGTCTGTCTGTCTGTCTGTCTGTCTGTCTGTCTGTCTGTCTGTCTGTCTGTCTGTCTGTCTGTCTGTCTGTCTGTCTGTCTGTCTGTCTGTCTGTCTGTCTGTCTGTCTGTCTGTCTGTCTGTCTGTCTGTCTGTCTGTCTGTCTGTCTGTCTGTCTGTCTGTCTGTCTGTCTGTCTGTCTGTCTGTCTGTCTGTCTGTCTGTCTGTCTGTCTGTCTGTCTGTCTGTCTGTCTGTCTGTCTGTCTGTCTGTCTGTCTGTCTGTCTGTCTGTCTGTCTGTCTGTCTGTCTGTCTGTCTGTCTGTCTGTCTGTCTGTCTGTCTGTCTGTCTGTCTGTCTGTCTGTCTGTCTGTCTGTCTGTCTGTCTGTCTGTCTGTCTGTCTGTCTGTCTGTCTGTCTGTCTGTCTGTCTGTCTGTCTGTCTGTCTGTCTGTCTGTCTGTCTGTCTGTCTGTCTGTCTGTCTGTCTGTCTGTCTGTCTGTCTGTCTGTCTGTCTGTCTGTCTGTCTGTCTGTCTGTCTGTCTGTCTGTCTGTCTGTCTGTCTGTCTGTCTGTCTGTCTGTCTGTCTGTCTGTCTGTCTGTCTGTCTGTCTGTCTGTCTGTCTGTCTGTCTGTCTGTCTGTCTGTCTGTCTGTCTGTCTGTCTGTCTGTCTGTCTGTCTGTCTGTCTGTCTGTCTGTCTGTCTGTCTGTCTGTCTGTCTGTCTGTCTGTCTGTCTGTCTGTCTGTCTGTCTGTCTGTCTGTCTGTCTGTCTGTCTGTCTGTCTGTCTGTCTGTCTGTCTGTCTGTCTGTCTGTCTGTCTGTCTGTCTGTCTGTCTGTCTGTCTGTCTGTCTGTCTGTCTGTCTGTCTGTCTGTCTGTCTGTCTGTCTGTCTGTCTGTCTGTCTGTCTGTCTGTCTGTCTGTCTGTCTGTCTGTCTGTCTGTCTGTCTGTCTGTCTGTCTGTCTGTCTGTCTGTCTGTCTGTCTGTCTGTCTGTCTGTCTGTCTGTCTGTCTGTCTGTCTGTCTGTCTGTCTGTCTGTCTGTCTGTCTGTCTGTCTGTCTGTCTGTCTGTCTGTCTGTCTGTCTGTCTGTCTGTCTGTCTGTCTGTCTGTCTGTCTGTCTGTCTGTCTGTCTGTCTGTCTGTCTGTCTGTCTGTCTGTCTGTCTGTCTGTCTGTCTGTCTGTCTGTCTGTCTGTCTGTCTGTCTGTCTGTCTGTCTGTCTGTCTGTCTGTCTGTCTGTCTGTCTGTCTGTCTGTCTGTCTGTCTGTCTGTCTGTCTGTCTGTCTGTCTGTCTGTCTGTCTGTCTGTCTGTCTGTCTGTCTGTCTGTCTGTCTGTCTGTCTGTCTGTCTGTCTGTCTGTCTGTCTGTCTGTCTGTCTGTCTGTCTGTCTGTCTGTCTGTCTGTCTGTCTGTCTGTCTGTCTGTCTGTCTGTCTGTCTGTCTGTCTGTCTGTCTGTCTGTCTGTCTGTCTGTCTGTCTGTCTGTCTGTCTGTCTGTCTGTCTGTCTGTCTGTCTGTCTGTCTGTCTGTCTGTCTGTCTGTCTGTCTGTCTGTCTGTCTGTCTGTCTGTCTGTCTGTCTGTCTGTCTGTCTGTCTGTCTGTCTGTCTGTCTGTCTGTCTGTCTGTCTGTCTGTCTGTCTGTCTGTCTGTCTGTCTGTCTGTCTGTCTGTCTGTCTGTCTGTCTGTCTGTCTGTCTGTCTGTCTGTCTGTCTGTCTGTCTGTCTGTCTGTCTGTCTGTCTGTCTGTCTGTCTGTCTGTCTGTCTGTCTGTCTGTCTGTCTGTCTGTCTGTCTGTCTGTCTGTCTGTCTGTCTGTCTGTCTGTCTGTCTGTCTGTCTGTCTGTCTGTCTGTCTGTCTGTCTGTCTGTCTGTCTGTCTGTCTGTCTGTCTGTCTGTCTGTCTGTCTGTCTGTCTGTCTGTCTGTCTGTCTGTCTGTCTGTCTGTCTGTCTGTCTGTCTGTCTGTCTGTCTGTCTGTCTGTCTGTCTGTCTGTCTGTCTGTCTGTCTGTCTGTCTGTCTGTCTGTCTGTCTGTCTGTCTGTCTGTCTGTCTGTCTGTCTGTCTGTCTGTCTGTCTGTCTGTCTGTCTGTCTGTCTGTCTGTCTGTCTGTCTGTCTGTCTGTCTGTCTGTCTGTCTGTCTGTCTGTCTGTCTGTCTGTCTGTCTGTCTGTCTGTCTGTCTGTCTGTCTGTCTGTCTGTCTGTCTGTCTGTCTGTCTGTCTGTCTGTCTGTCTGTCTGTCTGTCTGTCTGTCTGTCTGTCTGTCTGTCTGTCTGTCTGTCTGTCTGTCTGTCTGTCTGTCTGTCTGTCTGTCTGTCTGTCTGTCTGTCTGTCTGTCTGTCTGTCTGTCTGTCTGTCTGTCTGTCTGTCTGTCTGTCTGTCTGTCTGTCTGTCTGTCTGTCTGTCTGTCTGTCTGTCTGTCTGTCTGTCTGTCTGTCTGTCTGTCTGTCTGTCTGTCTGTCTGTCTGTCTGTCTGTCTGTCTGTCTGTCTGTCTGTCTGTCTGTCTGTCTGTCTGTCTGTCTGTCTGTCTGTCTGTCTGTCTGTCTGTCTGTCTGTCTGTCTGTCTGTCTGTCTGTCTGTCTGTCTGTCTGTCTGTCTGTCTGTCTGTCTGTCTGTCTGTCTGTCTGTCTGTCTGTCTGTCTGTCTGTCTGTCTGTCTGTCTGTCTGTCTGTCTGTCTGTCTGTCTGTCTGTCTGTCTGTCTGTCTGTCTGTCTGTCTGTCTGTCTGTCTGTCTGTCTGTCTGTCTGTCTGTCTGTCTGTCTGTCTGTCTGTCTGTCTGTCTGTCTGTCTGTCTGTCTGTCTGTCTGTCTGTCTGTCTGTCTGTCTGTCTGTCTGTCTGTCTGTCTGTCTGTCTGTCTGTCTGTCTGTCTGTCTGTCTGTCTGTCTGTCTGTCTGTCTGTCTGTCTGTCTGTCTGTCTGTCTGTCTGTCTGTCTGTCTGTCTGTCTGTCTGTCTGTCTGTCTGTCTGTCTGTCTGTCTGTCTGTCTGTCTGTCTGTCTGTCTGTCTGTCTGTCTGTCTGTCTGTCTGTCTGTCTGTCTGTCTGTCTGTCTGTCTGTCTGTCTGTCTGTCTGTCTGTCTGTCTGTCTGTCTGTCTGTCTGTCTGTCTGTCTGTCTGTCTGTCTGTCTGTCTGTCTGTCTGTCTGTCTGTCTGTCTGTCTGTCTGTCTGTCTGTCTGTCTGTCTGTCTGTCTGTCTGTCTGTCTGTCTGTCTGTCTGTCTGTCTGTCTGTCTGTCTGTCTGTCTGTCTGTCTGTCTGTCTGTCTGTCTGTCTGTCTGTCTGTCTGTCTGTCTGTCTGTCTGTCTGTCTGTCTGTCTGTCTGTCTGTCTGTCTGTCTGTCTGTCTGTCTGTCTGTCTGTCTGTCTGTCTGTCTGTCTGTCTGTCTGTCTGTCTGTCTGTCTGTCTGTCTGTCTGTCTGTCTGTCTGTCTGTCTGTCTGTCTGTCTGTCTGTCTGTCTGTCTGTCTGTCTGTCTGTCTGTCTGTCTGTCTGTCTGTCTGTCTGTCTGTCTGTCTGTCTGTCTGTCTGTCTGTCTGTCTGTCTGTCTGTCTGTCTGTCTGTCTGTCTGTCTGTCTGTCTGTCTGTCTGTCTGTCTGTCTGTCTGTCTGTCTGTCTGTCTGTCTGTCTGTCTGTCTGTCTGTCTGTCTGTCTGTCTGTCTGTCTGTCTGTCTGTCTGTCTGTCTGTCTGTCTGTCTGTCTGTCTGTCTGTCTGTCTGTCTGTCTGTCTGTCTGTCTGTCTGTCTGTCTGTCTGTCTGTCTGTCTGTCTGTCTGTCTGTCTGTCTGTCTGTCTGTCTGTCTGTCTGTCTGTCTGTCTGTCTGTCTGTCTGTCTGTCTGTCTGTCTGTCTGTCTGTCTGTCTGTCTGTCTGTCTGTCTGTCTGTCTGTCTGTCTGTCTGTCTGTCTGTCTGTCTGTCTGTCTGTCTGTCTGTCTGTCTGTCTGTCTGTCTGTCTGTCTGTCTGTCTGTCTGTCTGTCTGTCTGTCTGTCTGTCTGTCTGTCTGTCTGTCTGTCTGTCTGTCTGTCTGTCTGTCTGTCTGTCTGTCTGTCTGTCTGTCTGTCTGTCTGTCTGTCTGTCTGTCTGTCTGTCTGTCTGTCTGTCTGTCTGTCTGTCTGTCTGTCTGTCTGTCTGTCTGTCTGTCTGTCTGTCTGTCTGTCTGTCTGTCTGTCTGTCTGTCTGTCTGTCTGTCTGTCTGTCTGTCTGTCTGTCTGTCTGTCTGTCTGTCTGTCTGTCTGT